>WURV02159311.1:3898-15902 GCA_011762755.2 Epimenia babai | reverse complement strand
AAATATGCAAGTTTCCTGAAATGAATCAGGAAATATGCACATTTACTGAAATTGTACATTTACTGTAACATATATATTTAATACTTTAATTCTTTACCTCTTATATATATATATA
Organism: Epimenia babai; assembly: GCA_011762755.2. Taxonomy (NCBI): domain Eukaryota; kingdom Metazoa; phylum Mollusca; class Solenogastres; order Cavibelonia; family Epimeniidae; genus Epimenia; species Epimenia babai. Next base: position 15,787 of record WURV02159311.1, on the reverse strand, counting down.
TATAAAGTAAAGAATAAAAGTGACCGTACCTGTTCTCTCCGCAAGCAATCCTTTGTTGTATCTGCCATACACGTCTGACCCCAGTCTTTTAGGAACACCTGCGTTTTTGTACAAATCTGCAGTTTCGCAAACATTTCATTTAACTGTTGTGTTAGGCTATAATTTAACTTATGCGTACTTTCTATTGTGTTATACAATATAATGAGTTATTAAACCAAATGTATATAGGCGCTTTAGAGACATACTAGTTATTAGGGCGCCTTCGAAACCAATGACTTATTATTATTGAATTTAGGTATCCACAGGATGTGTAATACATTTATTCTAGAAGACCACCGATGTCGTGATTATTGTGACGAAATTTGATTGAAACGCGAGCGTCCCAAGCTATTGCTCTTAGTGGCTAGATATATTTCCCACTCTTGGTAAAGACCGCGCTACTCCTGTTATCCGATGCGTCATTTTAAAATAGTCTAAATTACCTGCCATTTAATCGAAAGCTCAAAATCTCCCACAAAAACCTCGTGGGAATTTTTTCTCTGTTTGTGATTCTCTCATTATATGAAGTCTGCCCTGATCTTCCCCGATGTAGACCGGTAGTACAGACTGCAGAGTGCAGCATTCGTAACGACAGTGTCTTTTAATGCCGTACTACTAGTTCACGATCCACTTGTAGTTCATGACATGATTCAAGCTGGATTTTGCCTTCGATTTATAATCTCGTCTTTTCACAAAAAGCGCGCCTCATAATTAGCTGGTAGGTTCTATCTAAATCAAATATTTATTGAGCAATAATAGGTTTTTAGTATTTTGCACTAAACTTGTTTTTACACAATCTCAAGGAACTTAGGGAAGAATTCTAGATACGTCGGCTGTGTATGGTAATGTAAGATACTATTTTATTAAAGTAAACTGTGTTGTTTATACACAGAACTTCTAAGCCGCTTGCAGAGATCGCCTAATGACGCTTTACTTTTCTTTGGGGACCGTGGCTCTGCGAGAGGCGCCAGCGAAACCGTCATCGTGATATTCTCCCAGTGCTTATTTACCCCTGATGCAACAATTAAATTTTTCCTAAACTTACTTATTGCTCTTTCGACGGGTAGAATAGTAAAAAAGTACATTGTTCAAGGATACAACTGAAAAACACAAATGGCATTGCCCAGGATTCGAACGACCCACACTGAATGAGTTAAATTACCAGGAACCAATGGAGGGAAATCAGGACAGGAGTGATTTATTCAGAGACGAGTTTGAGAGAAGAGACGAACTGTGTGGATGTTGAGCTTCTGGATGTCACATCCCTGCTATTAACTTTTGGGGAAGTTGGTCAGAACTCAGAGAGGAGTTGCAGTTGTCGATTAGGGAGACGATGAAGGCGTGAGGGTGGGATATATATATTTTGATATGGAGGAGAGATTCTTGAAACTTCCATAGCAAGGAACACCCAGGTTACAAGCAGTAACAGTGGTGGCGTAAACGAAGGACATAAAAATTTGTGACACCAATACGCGATCTCAGGGTAAAGAGATAATCAGCGGTTCCATCTTTTCAGGGTTGAGATTTAGTTCATTAGTTAACATCCATCGGCCGATTCCTTGGAGGCAGAGACATATTTCAGTAAGATTGGTGGTGTTTTAGGTCGGGTTGTTAAATATGATGTCATCAACCCAAATTATTATATTTGGAAATATTATTCAACTAAATTTCTGTTTTTTTTCGAAGCCAACACATCAACAAGCTAACAAGAACAGCGTGCACTTCTATATATAAATTTTATAGAGGAACTCTCCCGATGCACAAAGACCTTTTTGATAGCACGCAGCATACTGCTAAAAATGCTAAAATGAAGCAATATGTACCATTTACATTTTATTGGGAAAATTGCACATTAAATTCAAAAGCTTTCTCTGGTCCAAATTCACAAGAGATATTTAAGATAGATGTTAAGTAAATTGGGAATAAAAAGTGTGTTAATCGCGGTGTATATGAAATATAAAGTTTGCTAGGTGGTTTTGTCGTTTAAATTATTATAAAGGCGACTCTTATGCACAGATTCACATTTTACAGGACCTCGATTCTCGAATGTGACCAGGTCACGATGAGGAATGTGCCAACATTCGTGACACTTTTAGTGTCTCTGAACTCACTGAATGTCTTCGGGCAGATACAAGTCAGTGAGTATTGTGACGTGGTGTAGAGGGTCAAATGGCGCCGTTTTATCTGGTGTGAATGTGATAGTGGTATTCTTTCTTAATGAGATACTGATACGGAAAAATAGCATTAACCGCAAACGACGAAGGAACAGACATCTGTATGTGCAATATTACGTTGCATACTTGATCTTATAGCTTTTAAATTGTCTTATCTCGTTGCTATCGACTGTATGTTATATTTTACTTTATCATCGCGTCAGCATCACGCGAGATGTGATATGATCGCAGATAAAGGCTGTTGTGTGGCCATAGCTCTAGACGAGTCGACCAGTCTTACCGACCCTGACTTTGAAATCGAAAAGAATTTTGTAGCGAATTTAATAGCGGACTTCACGAATTTTCAACAACCAAACGGAATGTACGCTGCTCTGTGCACCTACTCCGATATTATTGAGGTACTCACGACTATGGAATATTCTTGCCTTCACCTCTCAATCTGCAAAACTCGTATTTCTCCATAAAGCGACCTTCACTGCTTATTCATTGAAATTCATGTTTCATAGCCATAGATCAAGTATTAAATATGGATATAATAAGACCCTAGTATACAAAAAAACATTCAATTTGTAATATTTAAAAAAATTCTGTGCATGCTCAATGAGTATTGATGAAGATTGTGCGGTGTCTTAAATGTAAAAGCGTCGTTTAACATTGCCGGTGTATACCAGCGAATGGCGGTAAAGGGATCGATTCTGTAAGGCACTGTAACTCCTCGCCGAGCATGCCGGCGAAGTGCATTTGTTAATATCGATATATTCGACCGATTTGCCCGATGTATCTTTTTAGGAAGTCTTTCTTTTTTCTACTCCGATAACTAAAGAGGAAGCTATTTCGAGAATTCGTAGTCTGGAGTTACAAGGAGGCCCGACAGACACTCATCTCGCCATCGATGAACTCGTAAAATTTCAAGAGGAATGCCCGCAAGGCTATAATCAGGTACCCATTCACGTTTAATCATTTGAATTGCATAAAATATTAGTCGGGGGAATATATTTTCCAGATTGCGCAAAGCATGGATATAGGATAGGAAAGTAGCATTTGTACTAACAATTGTAAGACGCGAAGATGACACCGTGACATATTTAAGAGTGCACTACTGGCGGTTGATTTTAAAAACGGAATGACGGTTAAAAATTATTGAATATTTTATTGGGACTTTTCGAGAAGACTCAACCAATCGACCTAAGGATTCAACGCAGCTCAATATTGTATACAGTTGTTTGTGTAATACAAAGAAAGGTAATCGAACTCAAATATTTTCATATCCAGGCGGGTTTGGTCATCACTGATGGTAACGCGAATTTCCCTAATTTGACCCGAGCATCTGCCACGCGATTCAAAGATCTCGGGTATTTGTTGATCGTTGTTGGAGTCGGAGATATCAAACCAGATGAGTTATTAGCGATAGCCTCCCCTGGATTTTACCACGCAGTCGCAAACTTCACCAGCCTCGGAAAAATTTCTTCTCACATCGAAAAAGAGCTGTGCAGTGAGAAATTTTATGCTATTCACAATTACTACGGTCTTGTGCTCTTGATGATTATTAAGTTTTAACTATAATAGTCAAGGGGCAGTTAGCCCCTGTGGTTAATGCGTTTGACTTGAATCCAGAAGACTCTGGTTCAATTGTTCTAACCGGTGTAGAGCGGTGTTTTTTGGGCAGAAAGCGCTCCAAACCCGGTATACCAATGGGGTTTTGGGTTGCCTCTGAAGTCTGGTTATGTAAGGGCTTGCTCCCTTTGACCTGGCTGTGTACCAGATGCTCTATTGATGGTCTATATGACACTTACCTTTTCGCTTTCTGGTCATCCCATTGCAAATAATCAACGACCGTAGATTCAACGGAGTGTGCGACATGCAGGCTGTCTCTGGGCGTCTGGAACTATTGGCGGGAAGGGACGAAAGTCAATTGCCAGCCCAGGCCCGGTGGGTTTTTCACCGCGGTGTTTTATTCTATGCCTTATGAATCAGGCTAATCGCTTTGTCGTGTCAAATCTAGTAAATAAGCTAGTATTGTGAAAATCCAAAAGATGGCATAAACAATGTTCACCTTGGTATTCAGCCTATTTCGAAACTGAAATGAACTATAACAGTCCTGTGTTGTCTGTTGAGGTTTTCATGAGTGTCTAGTGAATCCCTTGTTGACTGACAGAAAAAAGCGAAATAAAAATCAGTGTAGTTGTTAGACAGTTTGACTTTGAATCAATAGGAATTGAAAAAGGTCTCTACCGAAACGTTAGAGTAACTATTAAATGTCTGTGAGAAAACGTCAAGAGAGTGCCGAGGGGACAGGAAACAACCTTTTTTCCAGTCATATTCCTCCAGTTTATTCCCTTATGATATATTAGTGAGAATTTATGTGTTAAGATATATGAGCGAGAATTTATGTGTTCACAGGTGATTTAATACTGTCGACTACGACCACCCCAACAACTACCACGATCACATCAAACACTACGATCTCACCCAAAACCACCACAACCACCCTAACCACTACTAGGACCACGCTACCCACCGCCACAAGCACACCAACAACTATTACAACTACCACCCCAAAAACCACTACGACCACACGAACAACCACTACGACCACACCAACAACCAATACGACCCCACCAACAACTACCACGACCACACCCACAACTACAACAACCACAGCCACAACTACAACAACCACTCCGACAACCACTACGACCACACCAACAACCACTACGACCACACCAACAACCACTACGACCACCCCAACAACCACTACGACCACACCAACAACCACTACGACCGCACGAACAACTACCATAACCATGCCAACACCCACCACAACCACAACTATACCAAATACTACAACCACAGCCACAACTTCCACGACCACATCAACAAGTACCAGGACCGCACCGACAGCCACCACAACGACACGAAAAACTCCGGCCACCATGACCATGCCAACGAACAGTACGAGCGCTGGAACAACCACCGCGACCAAATCTCTGGAACCTGGTCAACATCCGAACTACAATAAACTTTTAGAGTACATATTTACTATCAAATATTATTAAAGTAATGTTGTTATTTTCTTTATGCCAAAAATACATTTTGGATTCGTGAACATTAATTTTAATAAAGTATAAGATTCAAAACTGGTAATGAGAAAAAATTGCTAGTATTAACAGAAACCTTGGACAAAGGAAAACCGCAGGAAATGAACACAATTCTCTTATTGTTTAGCGCAAAGGAGTCTTCATCGATTGCGTAATTTTTGCGGGCATCACGCCGGGATATCGACTCGCATATAAAACGTCGTAGGCATCTTAATTAAGAACGTAAATACTCATTACTTAGCCACTGCGAGGCGATGGATCGGCACGTTATCGCATTCACCGTTGTATATTACAATACAATTATTGAATATCTGTTCGTATGATATAATATCATAAAAATTAGTCCATTGTTCAAGATACCGACACCTGCATGGATTGCGAGTTCATCAACGGTCTCTACCTGTTTCGGAGCAAGAGATACTGCTACATCTTCAACCAGTGTCTCTCATGGCAGCAGGAGATACCGTACGAACGACCTTGTCCTTTCGGCCAGTTCTTCGAACCGTGGGCGGCAACGTGTATGTTAGCCGACCAAGTTGATTGCCCACATGGTTAGCATAGCGAAAATACTAAAAAAATATGAGGGCGTCAAAATTTATTCATTTAAAGGCATCATACACTGCGATCAGTAGCTACGTAAAATGATCCTTGCGCGAAAATACACATTACGTTGTTAAATATCGTTCTCGGTGTCAAATTTGGTGATATAATACATTGGCTCGTAAATATAATGATTTATAATCTTGGCGTCGGTAATAATAATAATGTTTTCCGAGTGAAACATAATATATACTGATATATATATCGAGAATACAGTGATATACATTGACATACGTGTGGCCAAAATACATTATCTGGTCAATAATGTTGATGGCACTAAAACGTATATTACGGAACGGATATTTGCAGAATTACAAAGTTACTACATGTCTGACCACACGTTCATTCACAAGAACTTACTGATCGAACTGTTCCAGACCCCTGCAAAAACGGCGTTGTTCAGAGTTATGCCAACCACCGCGTCTGTTCGTCATATTTCACCTGCCACAACGGAAGGACGAAAACCGAAATGTGTTGCGCTTCAGGCCAGCGCTTCGTCGATGGTAGTGGCTGTGTGCCAAACGCTACTTGTAAAGACCCGTGCTACAACGTACCCAGACAGCGTACGTTAACACTGATGGTATCAGATATTAATGGTAACGGACAACTCGCTGTGTTATAAAATTGACTAAAATCTCGTAGAGACCTCGTTTTAGCTCAAATTGAACCCAAAGGCCATGCGGATCTCCATGATATACCGCGTTATATCGCTTCATCTTCTCTGTCATGTGTAAATCATATTTATACCTCTTCTGTGTCCATTTTTTAACTGAAGACGTATTTTCTCAGCGCTGTGCATGAGTCGGCCCGACCCGAACGACGAGACAAAATACCAAGAAAATACCGGATCCAACCTATGGGTAACCCGCGACTGCGCGTCAGGGACCAGATTCAACGCGATCACCTGCCAATGCTCCAGACAAGGTCCCGCTCGACCTAATCCGGGTATGATTATCAAATGAGACATTCCTATTGCATTTTACAGTCGACGCGATAACGATCTATGAAGAATGTATATCCTTTGAAATACTTAGAATAATACAGGTCTTCTACGTTAGTCTATTATTTTTTGTAGTACACCCAGGCGCAAAAAGGGGCGGAAAGATCCTTGAGATCAATGTTTGTGAAATTAAGGAGCTTGTACCAGACAAAAGACGCATTCGACACCTTTTAAAATTTCACCAACTAAACCTAATAATGTCATAAAATGCATTCTATAAGGGCTAGGATAACAATAGAAAATAACAATAATAAAATAACGGTTTTCTTTTTGCATACAGTTTGCAACCACCAGCTGTATTTGCCATTCGAGAAAAACGTTCAGGATTACAAGATTCGGCGGTATGTCACAAACTATGCCAACACTAATAACCACACCGAAGTGACGATACAGGCAGTGCCAGGAGCCACGGGTAACAAAGCCGCTGTGTTCTCAGGCAGCAACGGTCTCCTCGTGAAATCCTACGATAACGCCTCGTTTGGACGGACTCTCGTGATCCGGACGCGGTTTCTCGAGACTGGAACCTCAATTCAAATCAAGAAAGAGGCTATATTTAGTAACGGAGACTGCAGCGATAAGGATGGTTCGATCGGGATGTTTTACTACCGTTCGACTAACCGCGTGGAGGCGGTGCTCGTAACGAGGAACAAGGACATGTCGGAGGTCATTACCCGCGTCTTCCTCTCTCCAGTCAGCGTAAGCAATGTAATCTTACAAGATTACGAGTCCAATATCTTCGTAAATTGTCGAATCTTATTTGTTGAATTGTGACATTTATAGACTTATTACCTAGATATATCATGAAACATACCCATAAATATTATTCATGTTAGGACATCTGTAGGTAAAGGCTTTTGAAATATTATATGGGAAAAGCCAAACACTAAAATCGTACGAGTTTATATCTGTATATTGCGCAGTGTAAATACTGACGATGTGTTTTTCGTTTGTTTAGTCCGGAAGTTGGAAGAGCTGCGAGTTCAGATATGACGGATCGACTCTACAACTGACTTGTGACGGGAACGTAGCTTCCGCTCCTGCATCGGGTGGGTTTCAATAAAGTGATAACTGAAACGCTGTAGAATCGCATCGGTTTAGATGTTTCAAATTATCACGTTTTATTGATTTTGAACAACGAGAATGAAAGTCATTTTAATTTAATTTTTTTAAATAAATAAACAGGATTGTATAAATTATCTTTGTTTTCAACAGAAATCGTTCATATTATTGGCAAAGGTAGCAACAAATTGAAACATGATAACAATTGAGACTAATGCGATAGCCCTCACTTTACCAAATTTGATGGGTGATAATCGAGTGGTAGAGTACTAGGAATTGATTCGCGTCTGTGTATATTCGTTGATTTTACTTCATGCCATTACAGGTAATATAGCGACACGACACGCCGCTTTGCAAATCGGCCGATGTTGTGAGTATGAAGATAGCCTGATCGGTTACCAAGATGAGGTGAGTTACTTCGAGTGTCTGAATTCTGGTCACCCGCCACGGTCTCGAGAGACGTACAAACACTGTAGAATCGTTCAATATAAAATATATAAATGATGCAAATGGATATTAAACATACAGTGGGGGTAAGAAGGTCACCAGCAACAAGTAACCAAGCCATTTAAGTTAATTTCCAGACAATTAAATTCTTATTTTTCGTACTCAATATTTTACAAAGGCTTAATTTTCACACTCATTCTTCGTCTAATTTTTTGCACCTTATATATCGGCGACAAATGGTTTTGGCATTTGTCGGAAGAGTGCAGCACGCCAATCGAAATGGTCTGAGAGTTTTACATATCCTAGAATAAAACTACGTTGGTGCTTTGAATTCTAGTGGTGTCAAGACAAAAGGCAGGTGTCAGGACAATGAAACAATAATTATACTCAGTGATTACCCTGGTATTTGAATAAAATTGTAAATGATCGAGCATCCAATAATTACAGTAACAGAAAATCTCAACATCTACAAAACTCATCACTTACCGACTTAAAATGCGTTCCTATACTGACTACCATTCTCAACTTGTATGTCACGTGATAACCCTGTCAAAATGCTGTACCCTGATGTTATTCAAAAGAATATCACAGCGTTTACTAATCAAGACTATCGCGGACATTATAGCACGAGAACTGTGAATGTAATTACGAACTCCATTACAACTTATTTTCTACTGGTATTTTCGTTTTTCAGTTTTACGTGTATCTCTGCCTGCCGTGAGATGACTAGAATACGACCGGTCGCGGGACAAGCACCCCCAGCCGCCTATAACTTACTACTTTGTACAAAGAAACAATGAGAATGAAATGAACCGTCGACAATTATTCAATAAAATTATATCCCATAATATTGTAAACTATGTTTTAGAAATTTTTCGCTATATTTATCTGGGTCGGAGACATCTTTTAAACGTTACATTGTTCAAATTTTCCATTTCTTCGAACAAAGCCACTCACTCATGCTGTATATCAATGAGGAGAACTTCGTCCTATTCCAAGCCAAGTTGCCATAGGTTCGGCATCCATATCTTAGCCTTAATTAGGAATGCAGCTGTAAACTTAATGGGGTCAAATAACGGTGCAATTCTACTGAGGATTGTTCTTTTCCTTAGTTCCACAGAAAGATCGTTCAATCCACCATGTGCCTCTGTATTGACTTGATATAGAAACTTGTAAATTTGACTGTTCCATGCCACCCCTAAAACCGTCTCTCGACTACGAGAATCCACTGTTTCAGGTATATTGTCTAAATTTAGATGAGCCATAAGTTCCACATTTGAGTACCACCGCTTGACCTTAAATCCACCGGTCCATACAATAAAGTCAATGTCCTTAATCAACTTACTGGCATCCTCTTTGGTGGATACAGACTATGACAGCATATGCCATCCATGTATACATTCTAAAAGCACCTTTCTTTCTTGGGTATACACGATATTTTCGTCAGCCGTCTTGCGCAAAGCAGTTTGCGCCATGGCTGGTCCTGTCTTGTCGCCAAACGTCACGACGGGCATTATGTATGTCTCCGGCTCTCGATCTCTGTGTATGTCTCGCCACAAAAAGCCTTTGTACTTGTTGGTCAACTTCTGGAATCAATACTCTGCGATACATTTTGGATATATCGCCACAAACAGCTACGTAATTTTTCCGAAATCGCATGATCACCCCATATAAGTCATTCAATTGGTCGAGCCCTTTATACTGGTACTCATTTAAAACACGACCTTGAAATGACGCTAATGAGTTGAATACAATGCGCAACAGAGTACTTCGACTGTTCAGCTTTATAGGTTCATGACCCAAAATAATATACCGGCCCATTATAATCCTCTATTTCGGTTCATGACATTGCCGTAAAACAGAACTTTTTTTCATAGGACAGAGAAATTTTCTGCAGTTTGTCCATAATCTCATTATAGCCACGTTCACTGGCTATTATAGTTTCCAACATACTGCCATTTCGTTTGACGTTAGCAGCTTTGGCACGTCTTTGTCTACGTATTCCTTCTGTATTCACGTTTGCCATCTTACTAAGGGGATATCAAATGGCGTATCGTACCGGAAGAGATGACGGAGAGAAGAGGTGTATATCATTTAAACACTATTTTGAAGATTTCCTAGTTTTTTGTTTATTTGATCTGGAATAAATCACAAACTCTTATATACTAATATGAACAATGGCATAATATTAACAAATAGCATTTTAAATACAAAAGCTTTTAATTTCAGGTCATTTGAAAATCCCATTTTATTTTGATTTCACCTAAACAGCTTGAACTTATTTGCTTCCACTTAAAAATTTGATCAGTATATTGTACCTTAAAATTTCAATAAACCGCAAATCTAAAAAGAAACTACTTTTAGTAGTTACTTTAGTCACAGCTTGCTAATGTATCAAAGCCTCTCTCTACCCAAGCCTAAATTACAGGAAAAATACAGGTATACACAAATTATACAAGCCTAATCTAAACATTATTATACGAACATCCTTGCATCCTTTCTCTTCCAACATTAACGTTTCAGAAACTGTCGTCAAAAAGTTCCAAGTATAACTTATTAAACCATAAACCTATACCAATTAGTTTACCAAAAGTCGTTCCAAACCAAACATAAGCAACGTTGCCAACTGATAACTGACTGAACCTTCCCCTTAAAACAAAGAACATTATATACGAGGTAATTCATGGCAAATTGATATCAAAAGCGATTATGAAATACATAAAAAAACGCGCCGTCAGAGTTTGATTTAAATAGCAGTGTCCAACAGCGGCAAGTGTCATCTCAATTCTGGTGGTTTTTCGCTTTTTTAGTTGTGTTTTGCCGTTGTGTATTTACAACTATGTCACAGAAGTTCGCTTTTAGTTGTCACGCTTTGAGTGCATAATAATTGACCATAATGAACTTGTTCAAGTCCTGTTTCGAAAACATTCTTGATATAATAGAGAAAGGCGTATGTCAATTGCTCAGGGAGTTAAGGACAAAATTGCAAAATCGCAATTAGTTAATTGCGGCAGAAACACTTGAGTCTTCAGAGACGGATCACGCAGTGGTTAACCCAATACCATTGCTGTTTGGTATGTTAAGCAGAGAAGAAAAATCTTGCGACATGGTTACACTATTATTGCTATTCTTAGCTGTCGATTTATGGATTATCTATCGGTACATGGGCTGTAACGGTCGACGTGACTGGAGTGCCGCAGTACATTATTTGATACGCTGAGCGTCCCAAGCCTGCTATGTTGATAGATCATGGTGTTCTCTGGTGATATTTTCGGTAATAAATAAGTAGTCACGCCACTCCAGTCGCAGTAAGTCTAAGATGGGAATGCATTGCTACTGGTAGAGTTCATCTCAGTATAAAAAAGCTTATGTGAATTTTTCGGTACAAATATAGCTTACCTATGTAGTTTTAAACGTCTCAAATCTAGCTATTCGCTACAAGAGATACTGTGGTGTCTGAGATGACTTCAAC
>WURV02159300.1:0-15907 GCA_011762755.2 Epimenia babai | reverse complement strand
TAAAGTGTCTTTGATAGCCATGTGTTAAAAGGGCACTATAAATCAATAAAATTTCATTTCATTTTCATTTCATTTCACTCTGGCTAATAACACATAGCAGATTAGCTTTTCATTTTGTATCGTCGATCGTTGCTTGCGTCAAATATCTGTATTTATCGCTGGCATGATACAAATTTAAAATATCAGTGCTCTCGAAGGGGCACTAACGAAATGCACAGGAGAGAGCTTTTGTAGTCCACGTGGTGGAGCACCAAACCGGTTATCTGGAAGTCGTAGGTTCGGACTCCACAAAGGCAAGGATTTTTTCTAGGCATGTCTCTCGTGTTTTTCTGCGGACAAAAATATGGGTAGACCCCTCCCCGGAAACGTTACTATTTGAAACACCGTTAACCCAGCCATTTAATTTGTGTAGTCGATCAAAGCTTGTTCCAGATATCTTTTGCGCTGGCACCAAACGGACTAAAAACATCAGCATGGTCTCGAAAGGGCGCAAAATAGTGAAATGCGTGGGAGTACCTGGGTAGGTTGATACGGCACCAGAGCAGTTGGATGAAGGTAGTTCTTCGTAACCATTTTTTTCTAGTGCTTTTTCTCCAGCGTCGATATGGTAGACTCATCTGCATTTCCATGTTAATTTCCCCCTGAACCGGAACCGCAATGTCAGTTTCACCACTATTAATTTGAATGATCATCCGCTTTAATTTTTCTTAATTCCTAAGTTCTCGTGAATCACGCTGCATCTTCCTTCTCGATCACAACCCATCTCCACTCAAGATTAACTATACTCCACTAATACATTACAACACATGAAAACGAGTAATTGTAAACAAATATTGTTTTATTGATAAATTCTGTATTATACATAGTTATGTACATGCCCCCACCGGTCGATCAGCAAGACCGAGTTTACGTAAAATGACTGAAGTAGCACTCTACTTAATGCTTCTTGAACGCCAACGAATCTTCTGAGACCAGTGTTCTTCGGGGCGTCCACGAGGCCTGTTCATATATTATGTTGATATATATGTCGTTAAAGACGCAGATACGACGATGGTAGCAACGACGGAGTCGAGGAGAGCACGCATTGCGTTTCGTGCCAGCAAACTCGGGAAGACGCGTTCGCTCGGGAAAGCGATTCCAGGAAGTCCTGCGTCTTGTTAGGCGCTATACTAGGGACAGCGTCTACTCCGAAAGCGCTTAGAATATACAATTCAGGACAAGTACGCCTATATGTAATAAATACGTCTCTTGAGTATTAAGTTTCACCACAGCCCCACATCGAATAAATGTCCAACATCGCGCAATCACGCGCTGGTCTCTGTATATAAACATTTCAGTTAACTATCGAGCAATAACGACCATTAAAACGTCAAAGGGTTGCTTCTTACACCCGAAATGAGACATCACAATAATTACAATATTTACACTGATTATCAATACACCAGCAGAATGACATACAAAATGTATTAAATTTCGTTTTATTTTTAACAGTAAATTATATGCACACACGTGGTAGCCATGGCAACCGGCACATTGACGTGCAATATGCCAGTAGTAGATAACAAATAAAAACAAATAATGTACAAAAATAACTCATTACATCATAAGAACTCGATGTGGTTGTTTGTTTGTAAATATGACCTGCTGAGATAAATAATACAACCGAACTTTCTCACATTTTCCAAATACAAGAAATCAGATTTGCGAAACCATCTGATAGTGATGTAGTTTTATTACGATTTAATCAACCTAAATATATTGTTCCAATATATTATATTATTAGTATTTATTGCTGAGATCACGACGATGGAGTAGCCTCATCCATCGGTTCGCTTTTGACCTGGACTACTTCCTGCACCTGAGACATTTGTTCGCTACCTCCTAACTCTTTGAGTACGTCAGACCCCGGCGGGCTGACTGATTTAGATTCCGTTTGCGTTACGCTACCGGGATTCACGTCGAGAGGGTCGGCGGTGTCCATTGGTTGCGCGTCCCCCGACGCGGCTGCGGCAACATTCAGGCCGGCCGCGATGTTACCCGCGTCACCCTCGCGGTTCGTTCCGGCCATAATACCTCCGCAATCCTGAGTCGACGTCGAGTCCCCCGCGGCGCTAAAATCTGGTTTGACGTCGACAATCGATTTGGCATCGGCGTCGGACATAGCAACATCGCCATCCGGTTTGCTTTCCGGTTTGACATCATCAACGTCCGGTTGTGTGCCGACATCGGCCTTAATACTATCGACTGCTAATTGTGCTACCGGTGCCTCCAACTTCACGGCGACCTTGACGGGCGTGTCGCCGGGCATCGGTCGAGTTACCTCCGAGACGTCGCCGGCTTCTCCTATAGCCGGGATTTCACGGTCTCGCTCGAAGATCTTTTGCGCCTGCTCGTAGTTGACCATGGACAGGACCGGCGCCGTCATGAAGTCAGTGCTGTAGTTCGCTTGCGCGGAAACCGGGCTCGATTGATTCGACGACGTCTGCCACAAGAACAACGCGTTATTACTAGGGTTATAAAGGAAAGAGTTTCACAATGAAATAAGAAGTCATACGAGGTTTTTTTACACTAGGCGTAATCTAGACAGTTATTAATTTTCCATAGCATACTTCTTGCACTAAAGTGTTAATCAATTCATCCCACTGTATCTAATCTTTTGTCACTGCATCTGAATATTAAACTTCATATAGTAATTATGATATTACATCTGTTTTGTACAATTATATCTGTCGTAGATCAGCAATGCATATAATATTTTTATAAAGATAAACTATCATAAATTCACAATATTTATGATGTAAATTTGGAATACGACATATATATATACTCTATGTATTTTAGATTAATAAGGCAACCTATGCCGAACAGTGACCTTTGACATTTTCCTACTATTATGTCTAGGCTAACGTTATTGGCTACCATCTATTCACGCCCCCCCCCCCCTCCTCTTCCTTCTAGTTTATAAAAAAATACAGACAATGGCTAGGAATGTAAATGGACATATCCCATGATGCAATGGCCCCGTATTCGACGTGGCAATTGATGAATAATTCACCTAGATCGCGCAGATAGATTCTATGAAATTGTAAGTGACAAAGAGTATACTTATTCGATGCTACATTCATTAAAAGACGATACCTCATCGTTGGCATCTTCGTAACACACCGGATGGTAATTCTGCAAGACACAAAGACGAAAGACGCTCGTTGTTTACAGAGTCATTATGGTGACATTAAAGGCTAATTATATGGCTAGAAATAACACATTCAACACAGTCAAGTACATTATATGAAATAATATATTTGAATAAATTGTACTAATTAGTCTAGGTACGAAACACCCTGAGCATCAGTAACAAGGCAAGACATATCCCACGCCTGTAATATATATAATCATTAAGTAACTCTATGGGTCCAATATCTATGGTGCTTCTCGTGATATATCCGAGGAAAGGTTTTCAAGAACAAATACAAAAATTGGCAAAAGTTACTTGTCCCAGCTGCGATGACAATACCCTGAACAAATCTACTAGAAGAGACCCTAGGACAATATATGTCAAACGACAGACCGCTTCGATAAGCGGTTCTTGAGAAGATTTTTTGAGAAAACCTTAGTATCGGAAATATGGACGGACAATGGACGAACTTCGATCAAAAAAGTTTACCGAGCAAAAGCTCGGGTGAGCTAATAACCCAACGATAACCCAACTGAATAAGTCCCTCTGCATCATACACCATACTACGCAGTAAAAGGACTCAAATAGGTAGTCGATGAAAACTCACAATAATCTAACACCTCGAAAGATTGAAATAAACAGACGGTTAATGAAATAATTGATAAAAATGTGACCTTGCCAGAGACTTGGATAGCGTCGCGTAGATGCCACTCCTGGTGCTCATCGTCCCAACTTGTCTCGAACTGGTCCCCGCAGATGACACAGCACTAAAATTGGCAATGGGTGCAGCATACGGCGGAGTACATAATAGGAGCACAACACGGGGTGCGGTCAGTAAAATAGGCCGATACATTGAGTGCAACACAAAAGTTATATATGTATATATAGTGATGTGAAACTGTGGATGAAAATTGAAAACCATCAAGTCACACAAATCGCCACAAGCACAAAAACAAAACCGTCGCCGGAAAATAGAAAGATTCTCACGGAACATTTGCAGCCGCTACTATTTCGTATGTTGTAATTATAATTAAAGAGCTGTTGTGACTGTCGCAGGTTAACGACGATCTGTCAGAAACGCATCGTCGCCGATGACCGCATATACTGAGCCTATATAGAATTATTAACCCATTTTCTGCTTGATTTATCTGAATGTATATAGTTACGAATCTTCTCAAGTTTTTTGGGTTGAGGTAAACACCAACAAAATAACAAAAAATGAATTAATCCATATTATTATGATAAATACAAATGGACAGTTATAAACTCGAGGGTGCCACATCAAGATAAAAGCTACATCGTTTGATAACTTGCGTCATCAAGTTAACGCGAGTTTGCGAGAATGTTGTTAACGGCCGCCGAAATACTCACGTCGCCGTTTCCGGATGAGACGGGACACTGGATGATGCCGTCGCCGCGCGGCATGGCGACCGTCGCGTCTGGAGTGTCCGCGCGATCAGCTTCTGCTTTCTCGAACACCGCGCTGCGACCTGGATTACATTTGTCGGCGTCGAGTCACTTACATGAGGCACATATTACATACTTTAGGCTGTTGTTGATAATAATCCGACGCAAATCTGTCCATATCATAGTAGTACTAAATAATGTAATATGGCTTATTATATGGTTTATACAACAATGGCGTTATGTCATTGGTTAACGTTTAATGGACTCACGTTTAACGTCCGCATCCTCCAACTCTTCAAACTGTATCCAATCCTACAAGACAAGAGTAAATTCTGTAGATACGCACATTCCGCACAACTGGACGTGATTGACTACCGTTTCTCATGTTGATTGAAGTAATATTTACAGTGTATATGGGATATCTGTAACAGTTTGCAGGCTGATCTTATATGTATAAAGTATTGTGTATATTGTACTGCACTAAAATCTATATGCATTGTACTGTTTGTAATTACGCATAATACAAGCCTAAACGTATACTATTTAGCATTACAGGTCGATGCCATTTACACCATCTACTCATATGAGGTGTTTTCAACAGCCGAGATATTCACACTTCAATCGAGGGTATTTCCTTTAATTTTGTTGTCAATGTAGGACATTCGAGAAATGCTTCACTCAATATTTACGAGCAATAAAACTTAATGACTTACACCCACGGCGAAATACCACTTGCGGTATTTAGCCACGCGCGTTTCGTCCTTGTTAGTCTTGTTCGAGCGGAAATGCCAGTCGAGATGTTCGCGATACCGCTCGGTGTCGGACATCCTGAACCGCGTACCACACGACGAACACTGGATGCCATCGTAAAGTCGTTGTATTGTACCCTCAAACCTCCTGCACACCAAAAACATGCGTTAATCTCTCATAATATCTTATGATAATCTCTCATACATAATAAAATATCAAGTTACTCTCCCATACCTAATAAAATATCAAGTTACTCTCCCATACCTAATAAAATATTAAGTTAATCTCTCATACCTAATAAAATATTAAGTGAATCTCTCATACCTAATAAAATATTAATTTACTCTCTTATACCTAATAAAATATTAAGTCAATCTCTCATACCTAATAAAATATTAAGTTAATCTCTCATACCTAATAATATAGTGAGTCAAAACATGCCTACAAACAGGCTCTGCAGTGTCTTATTGTTATAAGCTGTGGTTGCTAGCGAGACTCTAAGTGAGACCTTATCACTATACTTTAAGAAGATGTAAAGTAAATATGGGGAAGCTTTTTAATCGAAATTCCTCTTCATACGGTTAACAAAAAATTCTGGCTATACACTTATGCACTAGTACATCTTCGTAAGTTAGTAGCTCTAATGTTGTGCTAGCTGTTTGATTGATGAGTAATATTGCCTGGAATGTACAAGCCTGTAACTTAATATGAGCGATTTTGAACGTTTTGCTGCAGGGAGAGCGGCGCATGTGAGCAACATTTTCCAGTGATAAGTTGTGAAAGAAACACTCCATATTAGGCTCAGTGGCTACATTTTGTGGAATTACATTTCTTGCTAACATTGATACACTGAGAGACAATAGTTTTGCAATAGTTTGCGCAAAAAATTAATACAATTCTGCCTGGGAAATAAAGCACCATATTATACGCATTTCCTATATACTGTGACAACCAAATACACATGTCCAATGAATGTATCATCCTCTTCCTTCCGTTCATCCGTCCCTGCCCCTCTCCATCCATCCCTATCTCTCTTTCCCCCTCTATGCCTCTCTCCTTCCATCATCACATTTTATATCTGCCATTGTTGTTAACGGCAAGTTTGTGCTTAATGTAAATTGCGTATTCTATATGGAATTGTGAACATTAAAATCAGGTCTAAACTCACATTTTGAGCATTTCTAATTTTAGGTCAGTGAGATCTGGGACTTCTTCAAATCTGGTTTCACCATCATCGTCATCGTCGTTGTGCGTGGTCGTTTGATCAGAGACCGGCGGCTGTAACATAGAAATATTTAGAATGCTTTAGAATGTGTGATTTGTTTCTAGACTGCTGCAATACATTATTAAAATGATGTAGACATCGATTTAACAAGCCTGTAGGGCAATAAGAACGGTGCACCAGATAATAGAAAGCCAGCAATGAAAATATGTTACATAATCACCAGAAATGTGTTACATTACGGAAAGAATGAACATGGAATTCACAGATAGCTAAAATAAAACAAAATGTGGAGTAATCAATATAAAATTGGAAAAAAAAAATGTGATTTAGGCATATATTTTTGTGAAAATACAAGCATCCTACGTCACAAAGCACGAATAACGTATTTGAAAATCCCGATACTGTTTTTAAAAATAAGGTACAAATACTTACAACAGTCAGCTCGGTTTTCGCAGCAACTGTTGGCACTTCAGAAATGGCAGTCTCCTCGGGTTTGTCGATCTTTTTGAAAATGCCTGCGTTGACGAGTTTGGAAAAGAGGGCAGCCACATCGAACACTGGAGCGCTTGCAACAGACGCTGGAAGTAATCCGAACCAAATCATGTGAGCTACTGGATTATATTAATTACACTTACACAAAGAAAATCTCTTTCTTACAGCAATCTCGCGTCACTTTTCACTTTAAAACATATAGGTTGCCTGTAGTGACTGTGCTTTTTTAAAGAGTATTAAAGCTGATCACGGAGGCTTCAAGCGCCTATTCAAACATTCATTGATGTTTTTTCTACAAGAAAAATATAACTACTATACCATGCTCACTATCTTTATGAATGCTTACGGTGTTCCAGCATTAATTAAACCTGTCATTAATTATTCACTTTCTAATTGAAACTAATAAAAGAATAAAATTTCCAAGAAACAGTCATTGTGTTTAGCTAAATGATATTTACTGTTATAGAAATCATTTCTATTTCAGAATTTAAATAAAGAATTAGTCTATAATGAATTTTAACGTCGTTATCCAATAAACAAAACCGCAGAAAAACTCGTTATATCCAAAACACAAGCGTGTGAATCGTGCTGATATTAATAACTTTGTAATAAATTTTACCAGTATATTATATCACATCAACTGAAAAATAGAACCTAAAGTTAGGCATGGAGAAATAATTAGGCCGTATAGGCCGTATACACTGTGATATTTCTCGAGCTAGTTTCTGCCTGCAATTTATTGCGCTCAGCGTTTACACCAAGATACTTAGTTTATCGATAGCCAGAATGTTGACAGTGATGTGTCATCACATGATGAAATAAAGATGGCTAATACAACTTCGAATTCGAGTGAATCTAATGACATCAAATTAATCGCTACTGTTATCACAGCCTGCCACGCGTGATTTCATCGTGGTACTACGACCCTATTGGTTCATCATATCCCTTAAAATAGCCTGCTCTCACTTGACATTAATATGGCGGTTTCAAGTTTCGACGTCGATTAGCTTACAAGCTGCCATTTTTTGGAGTATTTTTTACTGTACAGATTAGCTGAGTCATGTGTTGAATACTTGAATACCATTGGATAAACGGGCGCAATATCTTTCAAGAATAGAGCACTGCTCTAATGCCATATTTCTTGCAAGTATTGACGATTTCTTGCAAATATTGACCAGCGCAAGAAATTGCAGCAAGAATTATTGCAGTGTAAACGACCTATAATCATATAAAGTAAATTACTTTTTCATATACTATTATACTTATAAGGAAGACTAGTTTGGGGAGTACAGGCGATTCACAACTATTCAAGATGTGCCAAATACAAACTACTTTTTATTCATACATTTTGCATATTAAGCAATTATTTATAATGTTGGTTATAGGAAACCTACAATTGTAAGTTAGCAATATTCCCTCGCAAGCATAATACTTTTTAGCACATCTCATTTTCCATCCCTTTTCTATGCGTGATCTATTTAATGCTATGCTCTTTTAACACCCTATATTTTCATATCTTAACCTTGTGACTATCTGTGACATGTAAGGGCCATGTTACATCGGATGTCATGCATCATGCGTCATGTGACATTGAACCTGTTACACTAAATGTCAGTGTGAGTTATGTGAATGTATCAGTCAGGTCAGGTACATAGCAAATGCCTAATTCGGATGAAGTTCCGGAGTTTTTTCTTGCTGCATTGGACATAAAAAAGACACAAGTCTGGACAAGAAGGTATTTTGTTGTGAGAAATGTTTTTATCTATTTCTGCCCAGACTTGGACTATGATCTTTATCTTTATAATCACTGTATTTTCGGTACCACAGTAATTCTGATTATTCAACTAGTATTAATAAATTTTGTATGTAGTCTTCCATCTTTGAAGATCTTCTGTGAAATCACAAAAACACATTAATGAACAGTGTATATTCCACATGTCGCGCGTGGCACATGACGCTTGAGGCGTGACACATGACATCCGATGTAACATGGGCCTAATGTGCATAAAATGTATTTAATGCAACAAGCTATATAGCGCTAAAGAAAACACTCACCAGCTGGGACTACAAGATTGGATGCGCTAGGCTGTGGTTGGGTCACAGTAGCAATGCCTGAAGTGGCAATCGCTTGGCTTGGGTGATATACGCTCGCAGCCGGTGCATTCATCCCAACCATCATTGGCTGTGGAGCCATCATGGTTGGTTGCATCATCTGGGGCGTCACCATCATTAGGTTTGGCATCGATATCATCGGCTGCTGTTGCATTGGAGCAACTATTGATTGACCTGGTTGTACCATCGGCTGACTGGATTGCATTATTGGTTGACCAGGTTGAATCATCGGTTGAGCGGATGGAATCATTGGTTGACTGGGTTGCATCATCGGTTGACTGGGTTGCATCATAGGCTGACCTGGCTGTATCATTGGTTGACCAGACTGAGAGATCATCATTGGTCCGGGTTGGGATATTATTGGTTGTCTGGGCATCATCATTGGTTGCATACCAGGCATCAGCATCTGCGGTTGACCGGGTTGCACCATCGGGGGTACGATTGACGTGGCCGGTTGACTGACCATCGGTTGATGCTGTGACATTGCCGGGAGAGTATGTTCTGGATTCTGCTGAGTAAGTATGGGCATTCCGGGTTTTAGAGCTGCAGACGGAATGGGATTGAGTAACGGAGGTATGACGGGTTCAGAAATTGGAGGATGATCCGCACTGGAAGTAACGAGCCTAGGATCATGCCCTGGAGGTCGCATGGGAGGAGGTGGTATCGGTTCTGGCAAAGGACGATTGTGCGCTTCTGGAATATGGTGTAACTCGGGCATTCTCGGCGCTGGCAACAAAGGTTCTGGTTCGGCATTTGATCGCATGTCTCGTTGAGTATCCATAAGCAATTCAGACGTTGGTGCTGGTCGAATGACATCCTTGGGTCTGAACCTTCCGTACATTCGGCGGTACATTGGGTTAATGTCAGCGCACTCCGGCGAGATATTCTCGATGATTTTAACGCCAGGGCGTTCATTAGGTAAGGATATCTTATATTTGCGTGTTCCGATTTGTATAGTGCGAGGTGGTCCGCAGAAGGCCACTTCCAACCATTTGTTGTCGATGATCACCTCATGAGTTGGCCCGCCTACGCCTAACCAATGAGGTCTAGAAAATAGACCGAGACGAACTTTAATGCAATGGTCGACGGGAACCGGATATACCTTACCGTCGATGTTAACATCAACTGTATCCCCTAAGAAACCTATTCCATACAACTGGTCATCGATCATGACTACAGGCACCTTGCGATTGAGAAGTATCTCTGCCTTTTTCTGATCAATCAATATTTGACGAGATGGTGGTTCAAACTGCAAATCATAATCACGATCAAACAGCCTAATTTTCCTTGGAGGACCCCCATAATGACCTTTTTCTACTCTGTCTATTAATATCATCATATCTTTCCCGTCAATCTGAATAGTGATTTTTTTATCATCCATGTGAAAAATCTGTGGCGGTGCATCTACACGGACCTGAAACACTAACTTGTTGAGCCACAGTAACTTCTGGGGGCCGTGGTAATAAAATTTGACCAAATTACCATCTATCACAACCTCTTTTACCAGTTCACCTAATCTGTACACAATCTCGCGATCCAGTTCAATTGCTCTTTCACGTTCGTTGAATGATATGCGATGCTTGATCCCTCTTATGTTGACGATACGCGGTGGACCGGACAATGAAAAATTAGTTGTAACATTATCAATCACTACTTCCTCACGATAATCAAAACCAAATATTTCTGTATCCTTTAACCAACGTTGATCAACAAAGTATTGGCCACGAGGTCGATTCGGTTCAGGCATTAAACGATCATCTCTTTTCTCTGGATACTTGTTTTGTAAAGAGGGAGGTACTGGTGGGCCTGGAAGCGGCGGCTTCATGTTGGGATGGAGAGGACGGCTAGGCTCATATGGTCGCCTCCTTAGAGGAATGCGGTATCCATCATCAAGCTTTTGAGGTGAGCGTCGATCAGGGAACTGACTGTGAGGTGACCTGTTATAGTCATTGTAATCATCAAATTCCTGCTTCCGCCTGTGAATATCACTCTCTCTGTCTTGATGTCTGAACTTGGATCTGTCTTCTCGGAACTCATCGATGGTCTGCCTGTGCTCTTCCAGTGCACGATCCCGTCTACCAGACATGCGTAATCTGCCTGTTCCATCCCGAAACACACGAGGTGGTGAGGTCGGAGAATGGTGTTCGCTTAAGCGGCGTTCCTTTCTCTGACGCTGAATGCTGTAGACATGATCTAATTGACGCAGCATGTTCTGATGCTCATCATGACTCATTTTACCTTCATGAGCAAGTCTGTCAGCCTCCATAATGATATGCTTCTGTTTTTTCAAAGACAACTCTTCCGGGATGACGATGCCAGTATCAACATGTATGGCAGATTCATTCTGATCCGGGGCTACATTTCGTTCCTCGAACCGCCGCTCTCGATCAAATCCTTCCTGGCGCAGGTCAGTATCAAATCGCATGTCAACATCGCTGGGTGTTTTATGTACACGCTCATCCACGTCGCTGGAAGACACGTCATCCGAGTGGTCAGCTTTGTATTTGGCCCATCCAGCATGTGATTTCTGAGTCTCAGGTGACACCATAACTTGTGGAACAATTCGATAATCGACGTCCTCCTTTCCAAACAAGTCACTGAAGGCAGAACCAAGGAGGGATAACAGTACATTGTTTGGCACCACGGACTAATTAAAAGGATCTACGGTACATAGCCATTACAAAGTAATAGTTCATGTAACTCAGACTCGCAGGGTAATGAAACGATAAAGACGGGATTAGCATCTGAACAATGACAACTGATAGCTCCATAAACAGAATACGATGGAGTATGGTGATTATATATAACCAACATACTTAACCCGCAGGCCTTTTTATGTAGACTAAGATCCTAACAAATACATGTAATATACTGAAGACTCCTCAATTTTTGCACACAATCACAATTTGGACATATGAGAAAAAAATACGCATTATTTCATCTGCATTTCATAAACTATGTATAAACACAGCGTATGGCATTCACAAAGCTCCTGTAGTTAACATAAACTATGCATGTTGCAAAATTTAACATCCACCTCCCTGGAGTGATAATTCATGAAAATTCTGTTGTTCAATTTAAAACCTACAGAATATCGTAAACAATGTAAGATATATAGGCAAAATAAGCGAGACCGAGTTAATAGTACAAAAATACGTGATTTATGACTAAAGTATATAATGACCTCAAGTCATCTGCAGCAACCACATGCGATTCCTGACTAGGACGAGACTTCTTCATGATTGGTTCCTGTGATGAATCGCCATCATCAGTATCTCGCTTTCGAGGAACTTTCATGAATCGCAGATCCTTATCACCAAAGTCTTGAGTGGCACCAAGATTCTCCACCTTCAGGACATTGCTCTCGAATGTCAAATTGGCATTAGGCTTGTCGGTCATCTTGGTTACTAGATTCTCCCTATTGATTTCGGTGGCTGCGCTGTCCATTTCCTGAGAAGCATCTACGTGGTCTACTTCTATTTTCACTTCAGTCGCTATATTGCTGTCTAAATCTTCCTTGTCTTCACTTTTATTAGCAGATCTATAATATCTCGAATTCTTCAATTCCAAATTTGTTTTCTTATTAAAGGTATCCCTTTTCTGAGAATCAGTCACATTTTGCGAGTCAGTTCTTGATTGAACTGCTTCAATTATTTGATCATCCAGTTCCTGTTTCACAATGTGTTTGTCTTCATATATATCTATTGTATCTTTGGATACTACATTGTCTGAATTTTCAGTACTCAAATTAGAAATCTTCGAAGATTCTGGCATAGACTTAACAGGAACGAACAATATCTGTACATCTCTGGAGGGATGTTTTACCTCAATTGTCTTAGATATATGGGGTTTGATTCCAACAGCTGCAGCAGATATTTTAGCCTCATTAGCTAAATCTACAGATGGTGATGGACTTTTAACTTCATTCACAATGTCGTGAATATCTGTAATAACATTGGAATCTTCTGGGATAGTACATTCCATCGAGGGATCTTGTTTAGGCAATTCTACATCCTTTGCATAGCTATGCATAATAGTGTTCTGATATTTTATTTGTTGATCTTGTTTTTCAATATTTGCTTGAACGGTTTTCTTATCTTCATTGGGTAGTACACCAGTATCAATTTCTGATACAATTTCTTCACTCTCAAAAGGTTCTACCTTGATATCTTCAAACACTGACATATCTACATTAGATGAGATAGGTTCAGTAATTCCGAAAAATAATTGTTCAGTCTCGGACAATGATGGTGTTGTGTCCATTAACTCCGTAAGAATATCTTGTGGGTTTTGGTGCATATCAGGTAGGTCAGTTGGTTTTACATTAGCAGCATTTACTGTAGATGTCTTGGGGCATGGTGTAATAGATTTACTTTGATCACTTTTAGTTTGTGAATTTTGTGATTTCTTTGCGCTTACCTTAAATGTTGACCTTGAAGGCGACTGTGAATGTGATGATCTACTATACTTATCTTGAGAATGCAAATTTGGTTTGTTATCATTGCGTGATTTGTTATCACGTCTTTTAGAATCATTTCTTTTTGGTACATCTCTTTTCAATTCATCCCGTTTAGAACTATCAATTTTTGTATCGTCTCGTTTAGAATTTCCCCTTTTAGAATTGCCCCGTTTGGAATTTTCCCTTTTAGAATCATCCTTTATAGGATCAATCTTTTTTCCGTCATTTTTTTTAGATACATCTCGATTAGAAGTCTTATCAATATTCATTTTGGATACACTGCTTTGACTAGAACTTTGCAATTCAGGTTTTTTTTCAATGGAAGGTCGGCGATTTTTGGGCACTGGCTCGTTCTTCTTAGCACTAGTTTTACTCGTAACAACGGGTTTTTCTGGTTCTACAGGTTGTGGCAAAGGTTCGATCATTTTAGATCCACCCTTCCTGTCAATCTGTTGCCCAGAGACTTTTGAAAATGGTTTAATAACCTTTTTTGGTTCTTCATTTTTCTTAGACGGTATTTTACTCAACCTCTGTTTAGATGGTGATGGCAAGTCTGTGACATGACTAGGTGGTTTTTTATTTATATTTGGGATATTAGAACGATTATCGATAGACTTCTGTCGATTTAGTTGATTATGCCAACTACTTTGACCTACAATTTTGTTTTGATAATCCCAATCAGGATTAGAATATTCCGGTTTTATTTCTTTATGTGGTAATCTATTTTGATAACTCTTGTCCCTAATTTTATTAGAATAATTTGGTTGTGAATAATCTAAATTATCTGATTGTTCATCATGAGGCCATGGACCGTAATTTGAATGCCCATGGTCTGGAAAGGGACGATGAGAATATTGATTAGATTGAATAGTTCTCATGTCAGAATCCATATGTGCACTATTCACATAATCAGGATTTTGTTGCATGTATGGAGGATTATAAAAATTATTTGAAGGTCGAAAACCCATAGAATCGTAATATGGTGGAGAGTTGAAACCTATCTGTGACATGTTAGCGAAATTGGCAGGATTGTTAGGAAATGTAGCAGTCTGGTGTGGATCCTGTTGGTTCACAATGCCATGAGGAAGCTGAGGTGTTTTTTCTATATGCTGCGTTTGAATCTCTCGTTGGATCTTGGGTTTGGGCTGGGATGGCATACGTGGATCGCGATTAGCCAAACGTGGATCGCGCATTGCCTGGGTGGTGGCATTTGCTCGCTGTGTAGTTATCTTTGTTTGCGGCTCGGTGGAACTGTCCAATTGTTTTGATGATGTCTGAAAGACATTCAAGGGACTGTGATGCAATGGATGCACAAACATTCAGATGAATGGTATATATCGAGTAAAGTGCTTAAAAATATTACAATAACCATCATGTTCCTTCCTGCTCTTCATATATATTATTATATCAATATGCTAAGGCTATAGTATATAACTCTAATTAACTATTCTGATATAAAGATAATGAAAGAGAAATTATTTCTTAAATGGAATAAATCATCCACCTTCCCAGTTACGACAAATAATTACCAAAAAATCACACAATACATTTTGTCACATTTCACTTAAATATGTCTGACAACAATGTTAACTTTTGAACTACTTACGGGTGATTTATTCGGCTGTTTCTGTTTGAGCTTAGCCATCGTCTCTGCCAGCTCCAGCTCCAATTTCTGCTGTTGTATTTTGAGTAATTCCTGCTGTTTTGCAATAAGCTGCTGCCTCATCAACGTTTCCTGACCATCACCATCCAGATCTTTGTCGTCTGCCGCAGAACTCTCGTTAAACTCTGCATCATCGACAGATTCTTCGGCAATCGACTTCTCATTCTGTGAGATAAACACATATTTATAGTCAAACTGCAGCGATATGCCAGGTAATATTATCCAATGTGTAAAATTTCATTTTTACCCCCCAACAGGAACCACTACTGCCACAACTCCTTACCCTACTAACAAGTAATACTGATGCCAAAAAGTAGGCAACATGAAGATGCTTTTAGTTTTATTACAGAAAAATAATTTTCTTAAAATTTAATTGCATCCCAACCCAATGGCACAATCTTAAGGTACTGTTCCATTACCACTTGCGGCTGGATGAACATTTGAAACTGTAGTGTTTATGTAAAGCTGTACTACACGATTGATTGAATGCATAAATAGTTTATTTATCTGGTTTATTCAACAGAAAAAAACAGAATGACATAATTTCCACGTCTATGTACATATAAAGGCCTAATTAAAAGTACACGCACAATTATTATGCACTAAAATATGTACAAAGGGTTC
>WURV02159289.1:0-15908 GCA_011762755.2 Epimenia babai | reverse complement strand
AAGTGTACTTATTAGCAGAGCTGTCAAACACACTTTACATGAAACAATAGCCTAATGGTCTAAGACTATAATGTAATGACCCAAATTATATAAAATTAACATCGAGCAGTATAAAGATATTGCAGATCAAAACGTAAATACAATGGTAACACCTTGTTGGCTAACTATAATTATAAGGATTAACACAAGCTTTCGTATATCAAGTATACTCCTTCAGGTGCAATCTCATTCATTCCCTGTATGATTGACTCGTTGAAAGTAAAGACAGTCTTATATTACTACAATAAAAAATATAATAAACACATTTTGTGTTCGTCACATTTATTAGAATACAACATAGGGTGTTTCCCATCAAAATTATAATGGCGGCTGATCACCCAGAATGACTGAAAAAGGGGTAGCACCCTCAAACTCCACCCTCAACTTATAGGCGGGTCAAGAGCAAAACCACTATTTCATCGGCCAAAGTTGGGGGGTCGACTTATAGGCGGATCGACTTACAGGCGAGTATATGCGGTAACCTTTATCTCGACAGAACCTCATGCTATTCGTCTTACCCTATATGTGCGTGTTCATCTCGGCTATGGGAAGCGGAATGGGGGCGGACCTAATCAGGAAACGTGGATGGCTTAACACGGCCGATACGCGCCGCGTCGTGCAGTCGATCTGTAAGATTCAACTACTCTGTAACACATTCTGCAAATTAGCGGTTTACCGGCCAACCCAACGTCGCTGTTTATATACGGCATATCAGCATATCAATATACAACCAGAAATCATAAATTGAATACTTGACTAATAAATATGACTTAACAAATAGGTCTTCGTGAAGTAGCATGTAAACCTACCCGCAGATGTTTCTCAACTACCTTGTCGCGCTTTTTGCTCGGACGCCCTGCTCTAAGTGAAAGTATGTTAAATGCATGGCTATGAATGCAACAATGAATTGTGAAATTTAAAATCAGCGATGTACTTGGAGGCGTTTGACAAGAGGAAAACATGACACTGGACATAACGCTCTGTGACTTCAAACAGCAATGCCATCCGATGAGATTTACAAAGTCGCAGTTGTAAGAGCGACAGAAATCATTAAAAATAAATACCTTATGTACCTAATAATTCGATCATCCTGACACAAATGTACTGTGTGGTATGGTTACATAATGTTTACACGACAGCTTTCTTTGGAGTGGCCATTTTCATCACTATCGCCGGTTTCCTGTCGTGCGAGAAACGGATATTGGTGATAGCACTTCTGGCTGCAGGTGTCTCGTTCCACGCCTTCAACAGGGCAGGCTACCTCGTCAATCACCTCGACTTCGCGCCGAGGTTGGCATTACGATTAAATTGCTAATCACAAATATGTATGGATCACTGGTGATAATTATTGTGTCGTGTATACTACACGGCTAAGGCGAAAAAAATTGGACATTAAGCAAAGACATTATCTTTGACCTCTACTTCATATATACACGAGTAGAAAAGTGATTCCATTGAGAAACCACGAGTTCGAACTCCACGCCAGCGCAAAATGTCGAAGAAAGTAGTTTTGTCAAGGCTTTGAGACTGTGATTATGCTCTTTATCATCCAAACCTAGGGTATATCTGGTATAAATGTATAGAGATCTTATTAACTTTCATTATGTATGGGATGACTACCACACAGGTACGCCGGCGAGATATTTGGATTAGCCAACACTGCCGGTGCTGTCTCCGGCGCAATAGCCCTTCACGTTAACGCCGCTCTCACCCCGAACGTTAGTGCTCACTTATATATTAATAACCAAGTACTCTAAATGAATAATATGAATATATATAACATTTGCAGAGTTCTTTCCCTTGTTATCGCCAAGAATCTTTATCACGTCGAGTCTTAATGAATCGTGTCACGGTGCCATTCTAAATATCGTTGTTTGATTTGCCATTTTACGTTTGTGAACTTTTCACGACAGTTAAATCAGTCGACTTATTTTGTGTGATCTCCATTCGATATTATTTCACAAACCTCATCACACGTAGATCGTTTGCATATCTCCTGTTTGGCACATTTTATCTTTGAAGCGTACGGTTTTTTTTTTGTTGTGATAACAGATTATTCCTAATTTTTGATCAGGGAACGCAAGAGGAGTGGCAGGCAGTCTTCTTTCTGTGTTTAACATTTGCTTTGGTTGGAGCGATCGTGTTCAACCTGTTTGTGAAAGGAGAGTTGGCATCTTGGGCGCAGCCTAGAAGCGTGCTCGTGGACGTGCCAAAGAGAAAAAAAGTGAGAGAAAAAAAGACTGATGACGTAGAAGAAAAAAAGACCGGTGTTGTAGAAGAAAGGACGGACGATATAGATGAAAAAAAGACCACTGCTCTGTTAACTGAGATTTGGCAATCACGCCAGCTGAAAAAAACGGTGTAAAAATATGACGAGGTCGATAATAATAGCAGACATAGCGCGGCTTATCAATATACAATTCTATTGGGTATAATTTACAGAATAAATTTATAATACATACTAAATGTGTTTACAAAAAAACTCATAACAATTAGTCGGATGATTATAAGAGCTTTTAATCGAGATTTAAATATGTTGAAGTGTGCGACTGAACGGAATTGCGGTGGTGATAGGTTCCGGGACTTTGCGGTGCTGTGGAAGAGAAAATTCTGTTTTTCTGAGATTTTCTAAATCTGAGATTTAGCTCAGTTGCATAGTAACCGACCGGTCAATTGTAGGTCGGGATCCTGACCGGACGTAATATTACCGTATTTTCTGGAGTTCAATATGTTTGATGCACTATGACTACCTTCGTTTCGAACATTTATTTGTATAGTTCTTCGACTCAACAAATCAACAACGACATGTCTCGCCGGAAGTGTAGCAATATATTTAGACTCTGATAAATTGCGCCCTGATTAACGCCACACCGAGAGAATTTCTCACCAAAATATTCTTTCTTTTGCGAGTCAGAGAGTCTTGGCGCGCCTTTACGTACAGACGACTTGCGTCGATCTCGGACTTCCTGGCAGCACGTAGCCTGTGTTGAGGCATTTCGAACCTGTGGTGGGAATGGACCATGCATAACTGTCTGCGTAGATTCGCCGACTAACACATCATTGATTTCTCCACCATATGATATACATCTAACTCGTTTACCTTGTTAACCTGAACATTGATAGACTGGCTTCCTGAAAAGTCAATAAACATTGTGGTTAATTCTTTGAAATGCAGTATGGGTACAAATAAATACTATCTCTGATGTCTCCCGCATAGGATTTCCTTTTTTCGATATTTGTTCTGCTTTCCACTATATTTTCAACATTATAATCTATTCCATGCTCACTTTAAATGTACATAATTGTATCTAACATTGATCTGTATCACCTGTTTACTGTTCGGTGTTAATTTTATGTAATTTATGTAATTATATTATAGCCTTAGACCATTAGGCTATTGTTTCATGTAGAGTGTGTTTGACAGCTCTGCTAATAAGTACACTTTCAACAAATAAATTATATTTTCATTTCATATATGACTAACACGTTAGTCACTAAAATTACGTTTACAAGTGTTTAAATGCATCGTCGTCTATATGGAGTTTATTAACGGGGCCTGATCCAATTTATACACTATCTGATGATAAGGAACGACGATGTCACCGCCGCTCCTGGTCAAACACTTTAATATACAGGTAATAATAACACATACATTTGTATCGCGCGGATGAAATATAATAATATATCGGCAACTGTGGCAAAAAAAAACAAAAATTAAATGCGAATTCAGAAAGTGGAGACCCGTTGACATGCGAGTTTCACGGTATTTTCGTAATGCGAGATAATCATCATGTTGCGAATATTTACATACTTAGCTCGCGGTCGTTAGCGCGTGGATTTGAGCGGGAATACTTTGCGTTAATTCAAGTATCAACGCGTATAAAAGTTAAATGCAGTTAAAAGTGCATCACATCGAATAAGTAAATAAAGAATATAGGTTTCTGTGTTTTCATAAATGTATTGGACAAAAATAAACAAATCATTACAGAAATGACCATAAATAAAACAGGTGTACGACGGATTGACGGCTAAACTTACACGAGTGGGATCAGCTATAGGAACTAACCTATGAGGCTTGAATCCTACGAAATTTACCTGAAATGTTCTGTATACCATAGACCGGAATAAACCGTAATAAAAAACAAGAGCCCAAACAGGCCTCACGACGCTCACCTGACTATTGCAAAAATGAAAAAATTAACAAGAACAAAAGCAAAGAAAGAATAAAGATGTCGAATAAAAGAAGCTCTTAAGATGTTTGAATATAAGTGAAAACTGTCGCAAAATAAATAAGAACCAAAAAAAAACATAAACTAAAAAAGGAAAAGGAAAAACGAAAGGCCAAGGCCTACAGACATTCGGATATTGGGACGAAACACTAAAGAGGCCCTAAAACACTCATTCAGATCGTGAAACAAAAGAACAAAAAGGCCTGAAAACACTTCTAGAACATTAAAAACATTTAGAAATAGGACTGAGTGATTAGGGATTAGGGATACGGAAAAAATTATGATTATTGAGAAAATTTTACATTACAAAATCGACAAAAATTACCTCCCATGGTTAGGATGACGATACCTCGAACAAATCTAAATGAGACCAGTCCAAAGACAATACCTGCCTAATGACAATGCTCTGTGCCAAGCGGTTGTTGAGTTTTATTTCAGAAATTTCGAAATTACCTCCCATTGCTCAGATGATGATACCCTGAAATCTGAATAAGACCAACATGCACAATATTTGCCAAATTACAGAGCTTTAGGCCTAGCGGTTTTTAGAAGAAAAATTTTTCAGATGAAAATACAAATATCGGCAAAGAATTACCTCCCCGTGGTCTGATGATGACATTCTCATGACATCTAACAGAGACCAACGCGGGGATAATATCCGCCAAATTTCAGAGCTCTGCGACATGCAGTTCTTGATTTTTCGATAAAAATACAAACATAGGTAGAAATTACTTCCCCTTGGTCAGATAATATTAGGGTTAACAAATCTAAAAGATACGAACCCAAGGAGAATATCTGTCAAATGGCAAAGCTCAATAATAAATGGTTGTTTGAGAAGATTTTTCAAGAAAATGTTAACATCCGATAGACAGATGGATGACGGACGAAATCCAATCAGAAAAGTTCACTGAGCATAAGCTCAGGTGAGCTAATAAGAAAAAATGCCAGGGTAACACTTTTTAATGTCCTGGAGCTATAGAGTGCACTGTCTATGGGGTTCTACGAGGGAGGTGTTCTACCCTCTATGTAGTATGTACAGTTTGGTGGCATTGGCTCTCGGAGTTGTATAGTGTTCTGCATTCTGTGCCGTGTGGACAGAATAATAGCAGATCTTCAATGGTCTCTTTCACTGTCAACGATCATGCGGGTCATGATTTTTGATAATCCAACAGTCTAAGCAGTTTTTCCGGATGTAATAAAGTTTCTATGTCTTGTTATCAACAGTTACATCAATGACCGCGTTATCTATTCTAAAGAGGATATAAGCTTATCACTCAATTATCTGCAATTCTTTGGATCAACCACATTCTCTGTGGAAGTCACGAGGGGCTTTTAAACAATTTTTTACCTCTAGATTTGCATTGCTCCATATCAACTAATTATTGATTAAAAAGTATAACGAGGTGTGCATGAAAGACATAATTTCAACCCCAAAGCCTCTTAAAAAATGTATAGACACAATGCCATTTGTCATTATAGGGTTTTGTGATTTCTTCTAATTTCCAACTTTTTTGAAGCAAGTCGAGAGATAGATGAGTGAATCCTCAAAATACCGTTAAGCTGTAAAATCATATTTATTATAACAAAATGGTAAGGAGGTCCCAGTATTTCTATTGAGGGAAATCCATCTTCGAGAATATCGTAGCAGAAACTGAGGTGGCAAAAATTTGAAGTGGCAGAAAGAAGAGAGATCACTGTACCCGATGGCGATGACATGCAAGAATACAATTTGAGACACACTACACTTGGATCAGACAGCTTTGTAATAACTTAATCATTGAAATGCCAGGAATGGACC
This sequence comes from Epimenia babai, assembly GCA_011762755.2. Taxonomy (NCBI): domain Eukaryota; kingdom Metazoa; phylum Mollusca; class Solenogastres; order Cavibelonia; family Epimeniidae; genus Epimenia; species Epimenia babai. Next base: position 9,842 of record WURV02159289.1, on the reverse strand, counting down.
GTGACAATCGTTTGTCGTGAAACAATTACGAAAAATTCCCTGCAAAATGATATTTTTCCATCTTCGATAAAATTCTGAGAAAAAATCGAAAAAAGAATGAAATTCCAAGTGAGACATTGAGCTGGACAAAAGTTTCTGTCTTCATCCGTGGTAAATCTCTATGTGTCCCCTGTGGCAGTCAGTCCGCGTGGATCAGAAGTCCGGTGAGGAGTGTTGAGCCGCGTTCTTTGGAGCACCACTCGACCTCGCCGTTACTAAAGCGAGGATCGATCTGTTCGCCGAGTCCGGTGCTTTGAGGTCCGACGGAGTATGATCCGGGTTTCACCCGCAGTTGGAATGAGAGTCGAACGCTGCACGGTTTATGGGTCTTTGGGTCAGAAAATCTGCGGAGAATATCCAAACATTTGATACCACCAACGACATGACGCAGAAATGTGGGTGGCTGTGTTAGTTGTATTATCATAAAGAAGCTAACACACTGATGATGAACTGAGATAAGTATTAACACAAATTTTCTTAGGAGAAATGAATAAACACCCTGTTTTATTTATCAAACGCAGTCCACCATGGAAAGGCGTGTATAAGAACTTGTGTTGTGACGTTGCCCACCAACTTGGTGCCATAAGTTGTGACATATTACATGACATATAAATGACAATACGTGGTGCATTCAGTGACATATTTCATGACATATCAAGCAATAATAGGAGCCCTACTCGATGAAATATTTTAAGCTATTGATGACATTTCCCAGAGACAGTAAGAAGATACCTATATCGCAACAGATTTTATTCCTCACTTGTTAATTTTTGGTGACAATGAAAGCCTATTTTGACGACATATTCCCTGACATACCTGGTGATGTCGGGTGACAATAAAAGACTAGTTTGGTGACATATGGTGACAAAATAATACTTATTTGTAGACTAATTTCCTACCATACTTGGTAACATTAGGTGACAAAATTAGACCTAATTGGTGTCATAATTCATGCCATACTTGGTGACGGGGGAGCATATCGTGCCAGCATATCGTATTGTCGGAGACATCTGTACTTGCTCGCCATCTCCACAGTCCGGTTTCTCCTTGTGGGTGAAGAAATCAGGCCGTGGGGTTAGCAATGACTGCCCTGGTGTGACAGACAAAAAGGCAATGTTGAATAAAACGGTAATAAACTTTCGTGTATTTAAATAGAAAAGTAAAAAAGGCTGGGTTCCGTGTTAATTGATGTTTCTGTCACCCGCGTGAACAGGAATTTATTAACTAATTATACCATGATGAAATATTACAATAAATCACTTCATTGTGGGTCACTTCATAGTGTTTGTGTCACCTGCATGTACAGGAATTTATTAACTAATTATACCATGATGAAATATTACAATAAATCACTTCATTGTGACTATAACTATTGCTATACAAACAATTTTTATCGTGTTAGATTTTAAATAGTCTCTTTAATCTGATGGACCGAGTGAAGACACAGAGAAGTTGAAAAAGGATTATACACCCTGCATTAACCCCTATGCTTCTGTATTGTTTTGACATAAACTTAGTCAGAATATGTCCAGCTTTGCAGGAGAGGGGTTAATAACTGAATACATCATGATTTTCGGCAGTGGATTTTTCTGGATCTTTTCTTACAATAATCGCTTTTTAGTAGTCAAACGATGATGAAATGACATTCTGCTGGTGAGCAAAATGTAGCAAACGAACTGACCCGTAGTCGTGAGGTAGCCCGTGTCCAGCACGCGGCGAACGGACTGCGGTTTTGTGGCATGAAACGACACGTGCCATTTGTCATATACTTTTGAGGAGTGACCTTTCACTGGTTTTCTGCAATGCCAAACAAAAATCGCAAACGTTAAAATTTTTATTTTCACGTGGCAATAAAACAGGATTGTGAATAAATTATAAAAACATTGACACACAACAACGGTCATGAGCGGTGACTTGGTCAGAAAGGCATTTTAGTGGAAGTCAGAATTGGTTAATTCTACGAATTTCAACTTATACACCCCCTGCAACTGCAAGACTGAAGTATTTTATGCTTTAGAAATGTTTTAGTGAAAGAATATGAGAACTTTGATCAATTGGACATCTATTTTTGGGAGTTAATAGATATTCCCAAATTTATTATGTTGGAAAAAAGGAAAAACATGAACATAGCAGAACATAAGAAGTAATCATCAACATGAACCATAGAACGAATACCATTAGACCTTAAAAATGTAATGATAGGCCTGATTTTATGGTGTTTGTAAGAAAATGCACAGACATAAATAGTTAGTGAAGACATTTCTAATTCTCAAAACAGCCTTTCTGAAATACACAAAAAAAATTTCTTTTCCAGTTTTGACGTTACAGTATGTTGCATGTTCGTACCGTAAACCGAAGCGGCACCACCCTAAGGGGATGGAGAACTCTTTGGGCGGTTCGCCGTGCTTCTGGTAATGTTCCCCTCCCCTCAGTTTATGGCACGTTTCACAGTAGCAACAATCAGTGCGTGGATCAAAGTAACCAGCTAAAAATGGGGATAATATACGATACTGACATCGTCGCAGAGGCAGACTGAGAAGTAGTTAGTAAGTAAGCTAAGAATGGGCTGATTACCAAGGTAATCGTTGTTTGGTTGTGGCCCTTACAAAGCTTTCGTAATGTGGTTACTGATAAACAATCATGGTAACACTCACAGATCACTGTACTCTTTATATCCGCCATCTTGAATGACCTTCACCATCCTATTTCCTTTCATTGTCCTTCACCCTCACAGACCCTTCAACTAACTTCCCAATCATACCCAAGTAACCACAATATTTTGGTATAACCATAATACAGACTAACAGTTAACACAACAAATTGATAAGCCATGCATGTAAAGGGTAGGGGAAACCACCTACTCTGAACAACCCACCGAGTCTGGGCAGACAATATTATTATTGATTTCTTCCATTCACGCTGGTTTCAAACTACAGACGGGCAACATATGCCGCACTCAGCTAAGTCTAAGATAGTTAATGGTTATTTACAATGGGATGACGACATAGCAGGGAGGTAAACGACAGAGACCATCCATAGAGCATCTGGAGCACAGCCACGTCTGAGGGAAAATGCTCCAACAGAACTAAGCTGCAAGGGTTATCCAGACATCAATGGATACAGAGGTCTAAAGGGCTTTCTGCCTGAAAAACGCCACATGTAATATACCGGCCAGGGGGGACTTGAACTAGGGTCCTCCGGACTAACTCATTTATATACACCTGTATATAAACATCCTTAACAACAATAAAGCATTAAAAGAAAAAAATTGAAGAAAAAGCATACCAGGAATTGCTAGGGTGGAGAGAAATGTCTGACACAGTTTCTGGTATTCACACGACCAGTTCAAACCTTGATCTCTCATTATCACGTTACATGAGCTGCTCTTTTCTTTTTTTCCTGTGAAAGTTTTTCGTGGAATGGCTATTAAACATTAAAATGGTGTACAATAAAGATTACTTTCGAACGATTTAATTTGTTTTGAATAAACTGCATTTTATTACTATGTCTTTTCTTTTTTTCCCGTGAAAGTTGTTCATGCAGTGGCTATTAAACATATTAAGTGGCACAGATTAAAGAATAGTTTCACACGATTTGATTTGAATTGGTTTTCATTACTATCACAATTTAAGGTTTGGTAAGGTAGATGCTTCTTCCGTCTACAATGTCGATTGATAGCCAACTTGTGCTATCCCATCATTATATAGTGTATGTCATTGTCACTTATCACACATCCTTTTGACAAAGTCAATTAACGATAGTAAACGTCAATCTACGATAGTAAACGTCAGTCACGATAACAATATTGTGTGCCTCGACGTACACTCGCGAAATTCTCGATGGCCCAATTTAATGGATTTAATATTCAAACGCGAGTCTTGGTCTCTCGGAGTGGGGAAAAATCTGTAGTTTGTCTGGATTCGAATGCACCACCTCCCGCATGAAATGTCTCAATACGATGCCCGTAATGGCCTAGGTCGAACCAGTACTACACGTGGCGTTTATCGAGTGAAAATTCCTTACACCCCGTCTCCCCATGGGAGTTTGGATAGCTATTGCGATGCTGCTATGTTCGACCTATTTTCCTCGAGTTTCAGATACTCTCTGGTTGACATCTATTTTTTTATTTATTTATTTATAGGCTGATTACCGAATTAATCGTTGTGTAGGCCAATTTCATTCATGGCCCTTTACAAAGCTAGCCTATGTGGTAAACACGACAATTTAATTAGCCTCATTTATATGAGGGGTGGGGGAAAACACCTAATGTGAAAAACCCACCAAGTCCGGGCAGACAATTGACCTTTTTTCATTCACGCCACCGGTTCCAGATGTCTACATACGAGATACATATATCGCACACTCTACTAAGTCTATGGAAGGTCAATGGCTTTCACAATGAGATGACAACATAGCGAGGAGGTAGCGACATAGAGATCATATGTAGAGCATCTGAAGCACAGCAAACGTCAGAGGGAAAAAGCCCAAACAAACCACAGTGCAAGGGTTACCCAGACCCCCATGGGCAATGGGGTTTAAGGCGCTTTCAGACCGAAAAACGCCACAGATTACTTGGTTAGAGCGGCCACTGAACCAAGGAACCTCTGGATTCAAAGGCAAATGTTCTAACCACTACACCAGCTGCCTTCTTCCATTGGGGGATGCTTGATATCTAAAGTGCTCGTTTATCCTCTATCCATAAAGTAAAAAGTAGGAATGTTATACACCACCCTTTAAAACTGCTTGGGTAGCTTGCCAAATAATGGTCTACAAGTCATTGGGGAAGACAACTCTCAATGACTGCCAGCAAGCCACTCACAAAACAACTGATATTGCCTGGGATTCGAACCCGCCACCTTCTGGTTCATCAGCCAGCGCTCCAACATATCCTCTCATTGTAAATGTTCGTCAACTATCACAGATTCATAGATTATGAGACAATCGTACGTACTGCCTGTTCATGTTTCGAACCCTGTGCCGTGGTTGGAGGATTTCAGCTGTCTGAACCATCAGGAATCCGGTGAAATAATATCTTGTGTTAACCACATGAGCCAGCTTTATGAAGACCAGTATCACCTACACAACTATTAAATTTGAAATGAAGTGAAATTTAATTGTGTAAAGTGTACTTATTAGCAAAGCTGTCAAACACACTTTACATGAGAATAGCCTAATGCTCTAAGACTGTAATGGAATTTCCTAAATTAAAAAAAATCAAAACCTAACAGTATACAGGTAATATGGATCAATGTGAGATACAATTATGTAAATTTACAGTGAGCATAAAATAGATAACAATGTTGAATAATACAGTAGAAAGTAGAACAAATATCGAAAAAAAGAAATGCTATGCAATTAACTTGGTTATCTGCCCATTACCAATAAACTAACTTCCGTATAAACAGACCCCGTTCTCCCTCCATCATTGTGTGCTGTCGAATTTATTGTAATAAGGGGGGTGGCAGGGGATCAAGGTATGGCGGATAATGACATGAATAAGTAAGGAGGAAATAGGCACTTAAGAATGCTCTGGCGAGAAGTGGAGTTGGCGAGAGAATGAGGGGCGGTAAATCTGGGGTTTACTGTACCTTCTTCAAGGTCAGCTTTCTCCTTGTATTCCGAAACCTGATTAGTTGCTGAGCATACGTCATCATCCGTAACTATGGCGACCTATACACGCAACATAAACAGTGCATCGTATCAATATAGTAAATATAAGTAGAACGGACGGACAATAGACAAAGACCAATCAGAAAAGCTGACCATGCAAAAACTAGAGTTTTCAAAAATGCTATGCACTGTATCTCATGCAGCATAGATATATTATAGTTTGGTTGCAAAAAACAAAAGTATGTTTTACATATAATTTTCACATACAAATATATGCAAGTATATAATAGTAATACAAGAGTAATACGAGAAGTAATACAAGAAGTAAATACTCTGATGTAGTGTTGCCGTCACAATGATGGCCCGTATGATTATATGTTATTTATATACATTTATATGTTATATACACTTGGAATTATCTCCTCTTTTAAAGGGCAAAATATATTTAAATCATGATTACACAATTCAAATATTGCACTTACGATATAAACCGAATTAATTTTAAAAAGAGTCATCCAATTGGCATAGTTGAAGTTTCCGCTACAGATGTGAAAATTGGGCATTCCGTTATTTGTATGCCAGATAATGTAAATTTTTATACATACTTCAGTGCACTGGCCGTAAAGGTCTATGAAAGCGTAGCAAGGAATCGGTGGGTCGGTAGTGACCACTCCCTGATCAATTCCGTTGATATAAGAATGCAAATGTCCACTGTCATTGATACATAGCCCCAGGGTGTCTCCAACGTTGAGGTCATCCAGGGTCCTCATTGATCGCTTCTTTGTCTGAATAATGCAATGGACAAAGGGTAATGTCAACCCATATGATGAAAAGGAATGGGTTAAAAAGGGTTAATATGAACTTATTCATATACAAATTAACGATACACGATGGTTTAATTTCAACCAATTTATATATGAGGAAAATAAATGAGGAAGAATAGTTTCATTTCAACCAATTTGTACATGAGGAAAATAAATGAAGAAGAATGGTTTCATTTCAACCAATTTGTACATGAGCAAAATGAATGAGGTAAAATGGGTTAACATCAACCCTTTTATGCATGAGGAAAATGAGTAAATAGGTTAATCTCAGTCCATTTGTAGGTATAATGTAAAGAAACCAGTCTTTTCGCACATACCTACAAAATATAACATTAATGGACTAGCCAAAGTTATTCTTTAAATAGTGGGAAAGAATTGCACAGAAGAAACCTATATCTCTGGCGGGACAAAGGTATCCCTACTGCCAGTGGTCCACGAGTCTGGGAGGGGATGGGACAGTGAGTGGAGCAGTTGCAGTGTATTCAAGCAAAGGTTTCCCTTTGCCGTAACCATCATTTTCAAAATCATGTACATTCGGTGGTGAAATAACAGAACACTCCGTGAATTGTTTCACGTACAATTTTCATCATCATTTCGATGTACAACGGCATCGTCGCCGATTAAACGCACAACGCGACAGAGTCAGGCAGTCACTAAAGTCTCTAAAGGCATTAGTATTAATGTACAAGGATCAACTATCTGTGCCATTACCCGTTTACTTCCCATTTCTTACCATCGTGAGCTCGTGCCAAACGACAACTGAAACGTATTTTCGTAACAATCATTGTAAATCAACCTCGATGGTCTAAGCTACGGTTATTTTCCAACAATGAAGAATTAGGTCAACCACGCTCGGTGAGCAACCTCGCGATAATCAGTTAAGGTCAGTTCGCCCTCATCGACCTCATCGACCTACCATCGTCCCGTCGATGATGATCGAGTCGCTCTGGATGACCGTGCACGATTTTTTCCAGCTCGTTGCCGAGACGGGGAGAGAGCCGAGTTTAGCCGGCGAGCAGCCGATGATGCCGATCATGAGGGACGAACTCCAATGCCGGTTCAATTTATTAATTCGGATCTGTATTCGGGATTAGCGCGTGATTCCTCGACAACAACAGTAAGCGGAATACACTGTATTCAAGAGCGAATCGATGAAAAACTTTAACGAAGCAGCTGCTCAAATATGTACAGTCATAGACTGAGGTATACAAAATACTGGGGAGCCACATTAGTCTTATATATGAAGATTATTAGTGATTTTGAAGTTCCGATCGACTTGTGGTCACTAATAATCACTTGACTCTAAGCCATATATTCCGCATTTGTGTAATCTCTTTATCCCTTGACAGATATTATTTATAATCGAAAGCTTGTGCGATAAATTCAAAATTAGTTTCTAAAGGTGTTATGTTACTTCTTCGTATTAGACTAAGGTATGAAAGAAATATCTGGCTCAAGTAACAAAGTGCAATAAGAAAAGCGTAATTCATGTAGGCGATGAAAAAAAAACGAAGATTGGAGAATCAAGATATATATCTATTTGCATTAACCCTTCTTTTTTCTTGTACTTCTAGACTCTACAATACCTTTAATAAGTAATCTAACTGAAATGTCAAATAGAACGAAAATAGAAGGAAAAGGCATAAACTGACTGATTACATTGGGTATGAAAAATGCTTGACAATCTGAACAGAATTTGTATTTCATCATAAGCATTCAAACTGGACAAATTTGGTGGACTTTGCTCTGACATCCCAAACCTGAAATCGTTGTAGGTGTGAGAGAGACTGGGCACACACGACCACACCCTGGTTGTAGCTAGCTGTACGGCTGGCCGTTTTACCTCCGTTAGTTAACTGTACATTGCGTCCGTGATTGCTATGGAATTCCGCAGCAACTGGCTCAGCCGTGTCGCGGTCTTGATCCAGGTCAACCTGGAAGTAGGTCGACGTAGCGTACATATATTTAGGTCATTATCAAAATATCAGCCGTGTCGCCATCATGATCTCGGTCAACCTGGAAGTAGGTCGACGTAGCATACATATATTTAGGTCATTATCAAGAAAACATGTCGTGACAACCTAAAATAAAGATTATTTTGCATACGTATTTATAATTTGAGATCAACCCTAAAGTAAGTTAACATCATGCAATCACTTACTAACGGATATTCAAGTGAAACATGAAATAAACTGCAAATTCAATTTTTATTACTATCAAATTCACGTTATTAATGATTCAATAACTCACGTGCACTAGTGGACAAATGTATAAAAATGTCAATCAGTATAAATAAATAATAATAAAGCTACTAAAAAAATGATCTACGTGTGTGGATCATGTAGCAGATTTATGACACATATATTTAGGGCATGGACTATGGTTTACAGTAAAATTAATAATAATAATAATAATAATAATAATATTAATAGAATTTATGTAACACATGACCCATTGGCAATGATGCTCTCAGGTGGTTTACAATGATCAAAATACGGAAAAACGCTAATGGTCATGATTTTAAATCAGTAAAATTGTAAATAGTTAGTATACATATGACACTAAAAGATGAAACAACATAATTTCCATGCCAATAAAATAATTATAACCATGCAAATAATATAATATCTATGCAAATCAAATATAAAATATTAGCAAAATTAAAATATAACATACATGCAAGTTACAGTACCAATTAAATTACATTACAAATGAAATTACAATTAGCAATAAATAATTCTTACTGCAACTAACACACACTAACACAGTTGAGTTTTAACAAGAAAGCTAACATATACCTGCAGTAATTTCTGACGCCTATTGCCATTAGTGGATAGAGCCCAAAATTTTAGGTTTATACAGCACTTCTAAATATGGGCTGCAATTGGTCCAAAATTTCTGCCCTACCCGATTCTAGTGAAACTTACTTCATCCTCGTGGCTTGAGACGGTCATCGCGGGTAGCAAGACGGCATCGACCTTGACATTGCTGATGACGGATATGGCTTCAACCATTCCGTATAGATCTACAACTGCGAACACATTCTGCAAATAAAAACGATGGATGCACAATAAATATGCACAGAAATCATAAATTCGCTTATACACGATAAATTCGCTCACACATCTTTAATAGATTCGCTCACATATATTAAATAAACTCGCTCACACATCTTTAATAGATTCGCTCACACATATTTAATAAATTCGCTCACACATCTTTAATAGATTCGCTCACATATATTAAATAAACTCGCTCACACATCTTTAATAGATTCGCTCACACATATTTAATAAATTCGCTCACACATCTTTAATAGATTCGCTCACATATATTAAATAAACTCGCTCACACATCTTTAATAGATTC
>WURV02159278.1:0-15913 GCA_011762755.2 Epimenia babai | reverse complement strand
ATCATTCGTTCTCGAGATATGGTTCGTCCGATATAGCCATTTTCTTATATAGTAAATATATAGTGAAATACAAGTAGTCATTACTCGGTTATTTTTAGGAGCTTTTGTTTGAAACTTTGGTGGAAAGCGTGGCGCACTGCATCTAATCGAATGATCTACGTATCCTTTATAAGACATTCCAAGTTTCCGAGCAATGATCGTTTGAGTTCCCACATTTCGCTCTATATTAAATCGTCGATATGACGACAACGATATGACAACATAAGACGATTTATCTTAAGGACATTCGAATCGCTACTTTTCGCGATATATCTTCCGAACTTTCGTTAAATACTTTAGTACCGTTAATTTTTCTGAACGCAGCAAACCGCGTTGAAATAGCATTATTCGTTCTCGAGATATGGCCATTTTCTTATATAGTAAATATATAGTGAAATACAAATAGTCATTACTGGGTTATTTATAGGAGCTTATGTTTAAAACTTTTGTGGAAAGCGTGGCGCACTGCATCTCATCAAATGAAAATTTGGTGCATTGTATTGTCAGTCAATTAGTGATTAATGAAATGTTCCAATTAACAGTCAGTAACAAAAACCATCCTTATAAAACAAATACAATATCAAGATATGACTATATTAAACTAAACTGAACTAAGTTTCAACTTCGTAAGTAAGGCCAAGTCAACTTACGCCATTACGTACCTCTCGATTAAATCGTTCTTCCGACCGGAAGTAACGGCACCGCACTCTATTAATTCTTTTTTCAGCAAGTTAACTGTATATTTTTGCTATTTTGACATATTAAAATATTAGAATTTGGCAGGATAAGGTGATTTATGATTCAGGTAAGAATGACACTGTTAGTCGTTACTAGGAAAACAAATGAATTATTATCGTCGGCGTCGTCGCCGTCGTCGTCGTTATTATTACTATTATTATTACTATTATTATTACTATTAATATTACTATTTTTATTACTATTACTATTATTACTATTATTACTATTACTATTATTACTATTATTACTATTATTACTATTATTGCTATTATTGCTATTATTGCTATTATTGCTATTATTGCTATTATTGCTATTATTGCTATTATTGCTATTATTGCTGTTATTGCTGTTATTGCTATTATTGCTATTATTGCTATTGTTGCTATTGTTACTATTGTTACTATTGTTACTATTGTTACTATTGTTACTATTGTTACTATTATTACTATTATTCCTCTTATTACTATTGTTACTATTGTTACTATTGTTACTATTGTTACTATTGTTACTATTATTACTATTATTACTATTATTACTATTAGTACTATTAGTACTATTATTGCTATTATGCTATTATTGCTATTATTACCATTATTACCGTTATGGTTTTTATTGCTTTTATTGCTATTATTGCTATTACTGCGATTCTACCTATAGATATAGTTTCATAGACGTGTGGTCATTTCTTCACTTGCGTTGATAAATTATATCCATAATACTATATTATTCTGAGCGCTGTTAAACCAGTGACTCATGGGAAGAGCTGACTGTGTAAATATTAACGACGGCGCTTTGTTTACGTGCTAGAATCAAGCATAATGACAGTTCAAAGGGTACATACGGTGACATAAAAATCATTAGTAGGTGCCATACTTCTTGACATGACGCTGTCTCTGATCTGTCAGGGTGTGGCTCTCGTCACGTCCAGCGGTGCCTGCCCGCTGCTGGAGCGTCCAATGACTGAACTCGTGGTGCACTCGGGTGAGCAGAAGGAGATATCCGTGCCCCTCAACAACCTTCAGGTTCGGTGGATCAGAGAATTTAACGCAGTAGTGTATTCTTGTTAATGTAGGTGTTGAGTTACTCCTCAAAGTACAGTTTTTATACGGGTATCATTGGAAAAGCTTCAGTAAACATTCGATTCTGGAGCAATATTTGAATAAAGGTCTATGGAGGTCTAACCAGCCATGTCGACGTTGGTGGTTAGGAGTCTGGTTTTTCATGTGAGACGTCGTGAGTTCGTATTTACACGGTATTTTTGTTGCGCTTTCAACTATAAAACGAAAACGATTTCTCGCGCTTGATCATTGAGTGAGAAAGAGTGCTCGGTATTGACATTGATTATTGTAAATTGAATGATATCATAACCAGACAATATTGTACATCTTGCTGGAATTTACTACCATTAATAAAGTAGTGCTCGAACCTCTCGAAGCCTTTCCCGTCCCCTCTCATATTTAATGTAGCCTGCCCAAGTATCGGACCTCAGCAGACGACTGTCCGATTTGCTACGGCGCATGTCGCTATAAATCATTTTATGGTTACCAAACAAACCGGCGATACTGATCACACTTTTGGTTATTTGGTGATGGTAACCAGGAGCAACCTAGCATTTCACCCTAAGTGCTTTTGATTCAAAACAGAAGATTTCCATGTGCACCTTTATGAGAGAATGGGTGATTTAGGGAAAATGTCAGATGTTATGGAAACAATTATTTATGGTTCGAAATCATGATATACATCATTCATTAGGGCTTCTTAATGTGGCAGTATACCAGTAATCCTGTATATTACCTATTTGTGTATCTTGTATTATCCTCATGGAGTATCCTGTATATTCCCTGTCTCTGTGTGTATGTTGTCATCATATTGATGATTCTGTATAATGCCTGTATAACAATAGATTATCTTGTAAATTGCTTGTCTGTGTATATTGTATTATATTTGTGTATTTTTATTGCTTGTCTGTATATATTGTATATACTTGTGTATGTATATTGCTTCTCTGCGTGTATTTTATTATACTTGTGCATGTATATTGCTGGTCTGTGTATATTGTATTGTACTTGTGTATATTGCTTGTGTATATTGCTTGTATATTGCTTGTCTGTGTATATTGTATTATACGTGTGCGTGTATATCGCTGGTCTGTGTATATTGTATAATACTTGTGTATGTATATTGCAGGCTTATATGTCCGATTCGCGCCACCTTAAGTGTCACTTTGATCTACCCTCTGGATCAAAAGTTGTGAAGGCGCTGTTCACTGGTGGCAAGGTCTACTGCGACATGGTCAAGGTAGGTCACTCTAGCTCATTATTATTCCATTCACCTCTCCATGTACTCCTTCTCCCATTGTTTACGGTGGTTTGTTGTGCCTTATCTAAAATGTTCGATTGAAGCTCAAGGCCAATAATTTAACCTTTTAGCTTCTGGTGACAAGGGACAATATCCACACAGCTGCTGTCAGTCGCATGGCCAAAGGGAGACAATTTATCACTTGCTATGACTGTGTAGGCCAAGTGCATCATGAATAACAACATAAATATCACATTGATAATACTATTCATTGTTACCCATGCTGATCTTATGTAACTTGCTGCCTCTAGTAGTAGTAGTAACCACACCAGAAGCGAGGGCCGTTTACTGTAATTTATGGAACAACAGAGGGTAAAGGTCACGCGTTATAGGCTAACTGAGCACCTGACGAAGTTGACCTGTACACGAAAGCTTGCGTGAATCATTGATCTCAGTTAGCCTATAAGGTGTTAGCATTATCTACGATATGACTAACACAGCACCCACAACTCTATCTAATTCACGGCGAGAGGGGGGGGGGGCTGTTTTCGTAGTGCTTGCAAGCGGCAGTTTTTACCGTGGTTCGGTCGTCTGTTTCAGTTTTCATACGACGATCAAGAACAGCCCTATGTCATGGCAGAATTTAAGGTGACGTGGGGCACGAACCAGTTTCCCATAGACAACCCTGCCAAAATACAAGGTAATTGAGAGATTGTTTAATGATTGTTAGAACTCAACAACTGTTTACAATAAATGCAATGGTATCTGCTCATATCCTAAACAAACACCTTCTAGGTAGCGTGTTCATTATGTACCTGTCTTGTTGACCCCTCTGAGTTTATGAACCCTCTGTCTTTATAAACTATCCGCGTTAATTATCCCTCTGTCCTCATACACTCTCGTTTTATCAACTCTTTGTCACCTTTCTGTCTTCTTTATCGATATCTTTTGATAGTAAACTCAGTTGGTCTGTTAGCATTATTCGAAATAACAAGGAGTAGAAGTTAGCACCTAAAATTTATACAGACGCGAGCTTTCGCAGACACAAGGAATGTTTCATCAGGTGAATGAGTGAGAATAAGTAAAACACACATTTAAAAACAGCACAAGTACAAAGGTATGGATAGACAAGGGAAGGGGGGCGGGGCTAAGACCTAGTAGTTAATGGAAAATCAATAATGAAGCATGGTGATATGATGGTGTAGAAATAACAATAACAAAACAAACATAGCGTGTTTAAATGTGGTATGATAATAGCGCATTATTCTATGTATTCTACATCAGTAAAATAATACATATATATATAGATATATATATAAACTATCAGTCAGGTGTCAGTAATGTCTGATTCCGTAAAGGATCGCAACTCTTCAACACCAAAGTTTTGTACATTTTTGTATATACAAAGTCAGTTTGTATATGTCATGCGTGCATCACAGTGCGCATCTACAAGTGTCCTCTCCTCGTCACCAACTGTGGCAAGTGCCTTACCATGGACGAGGAGTACGCCTGTGGGTGGTGCTCAGACTCGTGCACCCTCAACAAACACTGCCAGCGTGACTGGCTCGACCGCACTGGCACCTGCCCCAACCCTCAAATTATTCGCGTGTGTACCCTTTATCCATATATTTCTTTTTGTCTTGATCACTCCATGATATTTATTGATGCGGATGACCTCATAAGAATGTCCTATTTCAGAGATAAAAGTTTATATTTGGAATACTGTAGTGTTTTTTATTGCTCTCTATATCATGATAAAAGGGTATAATATTCCTCTATATATTTAAGAGAGCCGTAAGTCTCAACACATTAATTTTAATGAATTTTAAACTTTGTAATCCTGTTATTAATGTCACTCTCAAGAAATTCAGAACTATGGAGCTGTGACCATTCAGGCACGATTTGTATAAGATGTATTAAAGACATTTAAGTAATCAGCATGAATACACTTAGAAAGTGCCCAAACTCACCGTAGACCACCGAAACCTCTCGTGTATTGCATCATGTGCCCAGTTTTGTGCATTATCTTTGTATCTATCATTGTTACTGGATTGCGTGTGGTTTGTACAGACTTTGATGATATTTTTACTTTTATCTCTTAACCTCTTGGCTGATTTAATGTCATGGATTATATCAATAATATCTTAATAATTTATATGATATAAATATATGTGGTCAATTGTACAAAGAAATGATCCTGCTACAGTTTAACCCAGCGACGGGTCCCGTGGGGGGCAGGACAAATGTATCAGTGACCGGTATTAACCTGGGTAAGGAGGTGCGCGATATCAAGGGAGCGGTTAGTGTGGCGGGGGTGGAGTGTAAAGTGCAGGACCAGAACTACCAGGCCTCATCCAGGTACAGCTCAGCTTGATTATGTTGTATGACGTGTTGACCATGGCATGGTACACCAAGCATAACTCGTACATCAATAACGCGTTATACAATCAGCTAACATGCATTATATAATCAGCCATAACACATTATATAATCAGCCATAACACATCGTATAATCAGCCATAACACATCGTATAATCAGCCATAACACATTATATAAGCCTCAACATAAAATATTATCAGCCATAAAACATATAATCAGCCATAACACATTATATAAGCCTCAACATAAAATATTATCAGCCATAAAACATATAATCAGTCATAACACATTATATAATCAGTATCAACACAATATATTATCAGCAATGGCACTTTAATCATCAACCATAACACATTAAATAATCAGCCATCATTTTTCAATGCTATTTGAGGCGCAATTGTAAATCTGTATGAATATATTTTTCATCTAGTAACTGCAACGTATTAAGGATGTTTCAAATATTATGATTTAGTTACATGACATGATACGGTGGTTCATAATGAAGTACAGTCCCAAACTTTACGTTGTTCGCAGTTTCGTCTGCCAGACAGCGGTGGCCAAGGAAGTCACCAAAGGTCCCGTGAAGGTCATGGTCAACAGTCGTTTCGAGACGATGTCCAGTGGTCAGTTCTCATTCGTGGTGAGTTGAGAATATTCAGTTAACTTGAAAAGTATTGTTTAGGTACCATGTGGACATTTTTTCATATTATATTCATGAAGTAAAGAATAAAATGCAAATGCTTTTCATATACACTAACCGATTTTATTGATCACAAGCTTCCCCAAAGACACTACTCCTTATATTAAGTACATTTATTGACGGTAATGTCTACACGTAATAAATATTATATCCGCAGTAAATGGGTTAATAAATCTTTTTTAGTTTCTATCCATTTACTTGATACTATTTAATATTTCCCAGGGAATTTTAAGATGTATAATTGATTAGCCTTCTTTTTTGAGAGATGAATTTCAAGTTCCATTCACAGAAACCGAAAGTGACGAATATTACTCCGAGACGAGGTCCTGTGTCAGGGGGAACAACCCTGACGATCATCGGCCACTACATGGACACGGGTAGCGCAGTATCCGTCAAGATGGGCAATAAGTCGTGCAAAGTCATCCGGTATATATAGTGTATATGTATATATATTTTTTTATGTATATATATACATATATATATATATATATATATGGTTATACAAAGTTCTTGTCTGATTCCAATGCACATCACAATGGGCAGTCCTGTACATTTATGTCAGTCTCGAAATATTATGAATTCCAAGTTTTCTCACCTCACTATTTTGCCACATTTTGCCTGTTTTCCTAGCCACATGAAAAATTGGTAACATGTCTCACCCATAAAATAATTACAAGCAGCTTTGAAATGTTAAAATCTTTTTCAGCGGGCGAATGTGAATATCACTTGTTACCTGGACAATAAGTTGTATGCTGCGTCTACATGGACAATAAGTTGTATGCTGTGTCTACATGGACAATAAGTTGTATGCTGTGTCTACCTGCACATTAAATCGTATACTCTGTCTACCTGGACATTAAATCGTTTACTCTGTCTACCTGGACATTAAATCGTTTACTCTGTCTACCTGGACATAAAATCGTATGCTGTGTCTTCTGCCAGGAGAAACTCTACGGCTATCCGGTGCGTGACCGAGGGTCGTCGATCACACGGACAGGTGAGGGTGGCGCTAGACTTTGGTGGGGCGAGCCACACTGCCCCGCTCATGTACACATATGTACCTGACCCAACGATCGTTAGCGTGGAACCCACAACCACCATACCCAGGTATGTAGACAGGGTGCACTTGTTCGATGACACAAACTCCTCGTGCTGCCACTGATGCTCAAACATCAAGTACTCCTTAAAGTTATACTTCAATCGAATATACTCTAACACGAAAATACGCTGAAACATATGAATGGTCGGTGTAAGAAATTCTTTATCTTTACTAATATTCCAAAAAATTTACACTAACTGAATCATTAACCACATAGAAATATTAGACAATAAGCTGGTTTATAAATGGAACACTTACAAGGAATAACCGTCTCAACTACATGATATTTATACGAGTAGGCTAATTCAAAGTGTGTTTTACAATACAAATCGGCAAGTGTTAGCTTATATAGCCTTTTGGGTGACTTTTCGAGAATCTTTAGAAGTATTTGGAAATATAACGTGATTATTAACCAATAGAATCCATAGTTGTTTTACTTCTGTAGAATGTTTGAAGAACTAAGCAAACCATATTTGGAAAACTGTCAATTTTCGCTCGTCGTGTACATAAGGGAGGTCAGCTTAGTGCATCCCCACTGGCCTATGTACAGCACAACAGTACAGTACTGGTGCACAGACAAAATGCAGTAGGCTAACTAATGCTCATCTATGTTCAGTGTTTGAGAGAGGTACTTTCTTAATGTAGCACGGAGCTAAGAGCATTATATAGATGTTAATGTTGGTTTGCAGTGGTGGTACAACGGTGTCAGTTGTTGGAACCAACTTCGACGTCATCAACAAGCTCCAACTGTTCCTCTACGTCAACACTCAAAAACTCACCGCTGTGCGTTGATTCTATTCATGACATGTTTTTAAACCACTGGAATGTCCGAAAAAATGTTACAATTTTCTTTTCATCTTAACATTATTTTCTGAGGTAATATGATTTAGGGTTAGGCTGTCTATTGCCATAAGAATCCGTGGCATTGATCGACTGGTTCAACTATTTGCCTATACTTACGTAGTTTTCACTGTGGTATTTGTCTCACATTAATAAACGAGGTGAACCATATTCAGTGACATCATATTAAGTTGTTAACTACAGTGTTGACTAACTTCTAATAGGTTCCAGATGCTCCAGAAAAATTCCAACGTATTACCGCATACGATGCTTCATACAATTCCAATTCTTGGATAGTTTTATGATAGAAGCGCCAACTCACCAGTAATGTAAGCCTAACTCTTTAAAAAAGTGAATTTTTCAATAAAACCGATGCAGAATTTGTGTAAATTACTTCATGAAACTGTTGGTATTTGTTTCAATAGTAAGTAACTCTAAATACACTAAAGATACACTGAATTCTTTAGCAATAATCAACTAACCACGGCACATTTTTGTCCCCCGCAGACATGCACGCGGAAGTCGGGCACCCTGCTTCGGTGTACAGTACCACCTCTACCGTCGCACCTACAGTCTAACCTGTCTTTGGACGCGCCGCGCGAGGTCCACTATGGCTTCAGCATGGACCGTGTGAGAAATCTGGAACACGTGTCCCAACGTACGCACTTCGGCCCGCTGCTTTACTTCCCAGACCCGGTCATGGAGAAGTTCCCGGGAGAGGGGGTGAATATGTACCGGGAACATGAGCCCCTCACCATCAAGGTTTGCATTGTGATAATTATGCCGTTACGCTGACGACTCTTGTTTGGTTTTCCTGTATGTGAAAGTTATTTATTATGGTGAATTATGATATATTGGCTTTGTTTCATTCATTGTTAAATATTTTTAAATATTTTAGTACATGCATGAAGCATTTATTAAACCAAAAGTGTACAAAAACAGTCACAAATTGGGTCAAAACGCGCAACTTCCAGCATTAATGTTGCTTATCCAATTTTCCAGAGTTGGCCCTCCCTAGACCTTACATTACAACATCCAATCATCCATATCTGTAGTTTAATATCACGGCAACTGATGGCTCAACCAATCAAAGCGACCTCAACGCTCCTAACGACGTACGTACGTATGTACATTTCTCATGTATGATTTTCAACGTTCTCAATATCGCAGGGCAATCTCGGCTACTTGAATCCCGTGCGGGCCGATGTGTTTGTATATGTCGGGTCGTCCCTCTGTCATAACGTCACATTGTACCAAGACGCCGTCTCCTGCATCCCCCCTCACAAACCCCGCGGCATGGACCCCCATGGCAAGGCCGTGATACAGGTAGTACCATAGAAGTTACGAAATTATGTACAGAGCAGAAGTTCTCATTAAAGTGGAAAGTGAAAAGCCAGGTTTCAGTTGTCTTCTATTAATCGTAGCTAGGGTCAATCGCACTTAAAATATCTCTTGTCTCATTATGCATAATTAGTTATATTTTAGCATTATAAATACCCCAATTCAGTACTGTCTTTCAGCCTGAAAACTTGCTGACTTCCTGCAGTCCTAGGTACAAGGAAAAAATTTCTCGTTTTTCTTTGCGGATTTGATTTGAACTCTCGTGACTTCTCGCATGAAAAGCCGTATTCCTAACCACTGATCCAGGGGGCAGTTATCTTAGTGGTTAGAGCGCTTGACTTCAATTCAGGGGACCCTAATGCAATTCCCGCTCTACCCTCTCTCTTCGGCATTTTTCGGGTAGATCCTCCTACATGACCATCAGACCAACAGAGAATGCTTAATGTCAACTTCTCCCTTTATTAAACCATCAGAAATAGAGAGAATGTTCAATGTCATACTTTCTTATTAAACCATTGGAAATAAACAGAGAGAATGCTCGATGTCATCGTTTCCCTTTATTAAACCATCGGAAGTAAACAGAGAGAATGCTCAATGTCATTCTTTCCCATTATTAAACCATCGGAAATAAACAGAGAGAAACTTGAGGTACTTGAAATAATAAGAATATATGTAGAATATATAGGAATATGGGTTAACATTAGCCATTGGCTCTCCAGATGTCCTAATACCTCTTTACCTCTTTGCTCACTCATAATCTCATTGTGAATAATGATCACGGACTTAACGGAGTGTGTAACGTATGCGGGCTGTCTGTAGGCAGGTGTAACGTATGTATAATGGCCCAGGCAAGGGGATCACCTTAGCCTGTTACACATTCTCCAAATGTGGAAGCTCCAGCAATTTGCAATCTGCCCATCTGAGACCAGCGAGACATTGATGAGACATTGACCAGACATTTACGAGACATTGACCAGACATTTACGAGACAGTGATGAGACATTGACCAGGCATTTACGAAACAGTGATGAGACAGTGATGAGACATTGACCAGGCATTTACGAGACAGTGATGAGACATTGACCAGGCATTTACGAGACAGTGATGAGACATTGACCAGGCATTTCCGATACATTGATGAGACATTGACATTTGTCATTCTAGGTTCGAGTGGGCAACCACGAGACGAGGGTTGGGTACCTCAGCTACTACCGGAAGTCACCATCTTCTGACAAACCCATCGCCCTCGGCGTCATCCTCGGCGTTGTTCTGCCAATTGTCGTCATAGTAACGCTCCTTACGATATGCGTAGTGCGTCGACACATGAAACATGGTCCCGGTGATACTGATCCATATGGTGACGGTTGTGCTAAGGAACAAGAGATTCTTCTGAACCATGTCAGGGTCGATTACAACACTAAAGGTACGTCCAGTTGCTGTGGCACTCATGTTGTTAGCTACTTAATTATGTTTACCCAACTACTACTTCTACATACACTGTCTTCTCAGTAACCATTGATGTTGTTCTTGAACATGGTCTTTCATGGCATTGTTCTTGAACCTGGTCTTTCATGACACAGTTCTTGAACATGGTCTTTCATGACACAGTTCTTGAACATGGTCTTTCATGACACAGTTCTTGAACATGGTCTTTCATGGCACTGTTCTTGAACCTGGTCTTTCATGACACAGTTCTTGAACACAGAACCAACACTGTTCTTGAACCTGGTCTTTCATGACACAGTTCTTGAACATGGTCTTTCATGACACTGTTCTTCAACACAATCTACCATTCACTGTTCAATGACCTCTACATGACACTTTCACAACGCTCTCCCATGACACTCCTCCATGACACTCTCTATGACACTCTACTTGACACTTTTTCATGATGCTCTCCCATGACACCCTTCCATGACACTATTCCATGACGCTCTACCATGACACTATAGCACAGTTTACTCAGACCTTTTATTTTTCGCGGTCCCCCACAGAGAGTGCAGAGTATGTAAACACTCTGATCGCTGGACTACAAGATGACCACCTCCAGCAGAGCGCCAGAGAGATCATTGTTGACCGTAGCGCACTCGATATTGGTCCCGTGATCGGCAAGGGTTTCTACGGCACGGTGTTCCGGGCTCAACTACAAACGGCCCACGATGTACAGGCCGAGACGGTGGCGGTGAAGGTGTTGAATGGTGAGTCATGGAACATTAGGATTGGAGGCAATTTAGGGCTGGGTGAGTCATGGAACATTAGGATTGGAGGCAGTTTAGGGCTGGGTGAGTCATGGAACATTAGGATTGGAAGCAGTTTAGGGCTGGGTGAGTTATGGAACATTAGGATTGGAGGCAATTTAGGGCTGGGTGAGTTATGGAACATTAGGATTGGGGGCAGTTTAGGGCTGGGTGAGTTATGGAACATTAGGATTGGAGGCAGTTTAGGGCTGGGTGAGTTATGGAACATTAGGATTGGAGGCAATTTAGGGCTGGGTGACTTATGGAACATTAGCATTGGAGGCAGTTTAGGGCTGGGTGAGTGATGGAACATTAGGATTGGAGGCAGTTTAGGGCTGGGTGAGTCATGGAACATTAGGATTGGAGGCAGTTTAAGGCTGGGTGAGTCATGGAACATTAGGATTGGAGGCAATTTAGGGCTGGGTGAGTCATGGAATATTAGGATTGGAGGCAGTTTAAGGCTGGTGTATTGTCGTTTCTGGATTGATATTTGGCATGTTGGGTGATGTTTGGTAGCATGTTGGGCTGTTCCAGTGGGCTCGGTGTTTGATAGCTGGTAGGGTCATTTCAGTGGCATTTGGGGTGGTGTTTGGTAGCGTGTAGGGTGGTTTTCTCTGGCATGTGGTGTGGTGTTTGATAGCGTGGGGTGGTTTTCTCTGGCATATGGGGTAGTGTTTGGTAGCATGTGGGGGGGTTATTGCTGTCATGTAGGGTGGTTTCGGTGGCATGTGGGGTAGCGTTTGGTAGCATGTGGGGTGGTTTTGCTGGCATGTAGGGTGTTACATTACATAACAATGGTTCAAAATTTGTTGTCTAGGTAAGAACAACGGGAACAGCACGATGCATATGTTCATCAAAGAAGCCATCGCCGTCAAAGACTTTACTCACACCAACATCCTCTCCCTACTCGGCGTGAGCCTGGCCCCCTGTCAGCAGCCCATCATCATCATGCCCTACATGCCCAACTGTGATCTCCACTCGTACGTCGCCGACTCCAACAGGGTCAGTACCGATCAGCCACCGCCCCTCCCACCATCCCTCGTAGTCTCACTATGTCTATACACATTCACTACAAATAACTGTCAACCATAATCGTGTCGGCAGTATCCAGATTTATGCCCATTCTTGTTATCGATAAGTCAGATTTTTCTTCAGTTCTGCCCTCTACCTCTGTTATAACCTCCTGTGGCCAACACCAGATTCTGGACTGACTTACAAAAATCTTTCATATTTGTAGCGATTTGTCAGTTTTTGTTCAGTGTTTTATTGTTATTCCATTCTTAAAAAAACTGTCTGCTTCACATCACTTCTTCTCAACTTTGTTATCGATATTTACTAACAATAATAATATGCTGTTATAGCATATATATACATTTATATATATATTATATATCTATATATTTCTGTATAACTAACATAAAATGCTGGGGGGTTGGGCAACCCTTGCAGTCCAGTTATGTAAAGGCTTTTTCCCCCAGATGTGGCTGTGTATCAAATGAAATGTAGTTGTGTATCACGTGAGATGTGGTTGTGTATCACGTGAGATGTGGTTATGTATCACATGAGAGGTGGTTGTGTATCACGTGAGATGTGGTTGCGTATCACGTGAGATGTTGTTATGTATCACGTGATATGTGGTTATGTATCACATGAGATGTTGTTATGTATCACGTGATATGTGGTTATGTATCACATGAGATGTTGTTATGTATCACGTGAGATGTGGTTGTGTATCACGTGAGATGTGGTTGTGTATCACATGAGATGTTGTTATGTATCACGTGAGATGTGGTTGTGTATCACGTGAGATGTTGTTATGTATCACGTGAGATGTGGTTGTGTATCACATGAGATGTGGTTGTGTATCACATGAGATGTGGTTGCGTATCACGTGAGATGTGGTTGTGTATCACGTGAGATGTGGTTGTGTATCACATCAACCCTGGATGGTCGTTACCTCTCTCATATCTCGGCATTTCATTTAAATAATCTCCTACCACAGACATTGTGGGGCGTACTCCATATGTAGGTTTTCTGTAAGCGTTTAAAACCACCGGCGTGAATGGGGGAAGGTGAACTGTCTGCCCTGCTGTGTTTTCACCACCCTTATAACTGGAGCTAATCCATTTCTCACGTTAACCCCAGGCTAGCTCCGTACAGCGTCAATAATGAACCAGACAACAGATGACCCTCCCTTTTACTTACATCGTAATATTTTTACTTATAGCCCTTATTACAGAGGCTGGTACGCGTCATTTTGCAGACGTGGCCCCATCTATTAGCAGGCTAGCCCGATGAAACATTCATGTATGTTTATTGAAAATGCCATGAGAGTACCCCTATGAAATACAAACTTGCCTGTATGCCCTGGTTTGAGAATTCGCTCCCTGATTACATATCCTGATAATTTCTTCTATCACAGAGACTGACTGTTAACGAGCTGCTGTCACTCGGCGGGCAGGTGTGCGATGGAATGATTTACCTGAGCGGGCTCCACTTCGTGCATCGTAATCTCGCCGCGAGGAACTGCATGTAAGTCGACCTAACATCGTGTCATGTCGTGTCTCCCCACTGCCGTTACAAACACACATAACCACAGGTCTATAGACAACCATACAAATCAGTGTCATTTTCTTCGCGGTTTTATCCGGACTTGAAAATCAACTCAATCAAAAAATGTGTAGATAAAAGACACGCAATAAATCATTATTGTGGTAAGACTTGAGCCCATGACTTACAAATCACCAGTATTGTGCTCTACTTCCTGTCTGCAGTTGGAGCACTGGACCAGTCTTGAAGGTCATTTGTTTCGATCCGGACTGGATTCTTATGTGTATTTTTTTGGTTATTCACAAATCACTATCCCAATTGCTATTTACATTATCAATATGGCATATTGTCACCCCGTGTGGGGCACACCTTTGTGGCTAATCCATAATCCCCAACGAGACTCCAAAATTTCATGGGGATAAAGTTCGCGTTCAGTCTATCGAGAGTAGTAACTCCTTTTTTTATGTTTATTTTTGTTAAATTTCTTGTAAGTTTTTTCAGTAACATCATTTGCTCGCCTGATTCCTCCAACTGTTTTAACACTAATTTTCCCTTTATAATGTTGATAAACCATGCTAAATGACCTTCTAGTTCCCCCATTGATCTTCGCCACGTTGCAGGGTGTGCGACGGCACCACGGTCAAACTCTCCGACTACGGCCTCACCAAAGATCTCTTCGCTGAAGATTATCTCAATGACACGACATCCAACATAACACCCCTCAAGTGGAGAGCTCCCGAGTCACTAGAAAAATACGAGTTTACATTGAAGACAGATGTCGTAAGTATCTACATCACGATGACTTTCTAGTTGTGTGTCTGGTGTTGCGGGAAATGGATTATGGCTGGAATAACTGACAGAAATATTACCATATACACTAGTGGATCCAACACCCCATATACAGGTGCATCCAACACCCCGTACACTGGCGCATCCAATACCCTGTACACTGGTGCATCCATCACCCAGTACACTGGTGCATCCATCACCCCGTACACTGGTGCATCCATCACCCCCGTAGACTGGTGCATCCATCACCCCGTACACTGGTGCATCCAGCACCCCGTACACTGGTGCATCCAGCACCCCGTACACTGGTGCATCCAACACCCCGTACACGGGTGCATCCAACACCCCCGTACACTGGTGCATCCAACACCCCCGTACACTGGTGTCTCCAACACCCTGTACACTGGTGCATCCAACACTTGTACACTGGTGCATCCAACACTTGTACACTGTCTCCAACACCCAGTACACTGGTGCATCCATCACCCCGTACGCTGGTGTCTCCAACACCCTGTACACTGGTGCAGTGGTATGATGCTGTTATATATCATGTACAGTGATGCACCCATCATATCATACAGTACTCTTCCATGCATCCGATTACAGTGGTCATTCGGAGTGGTCATGTGGGAACTGATGACCCGTGGAGTGACCCCATACCCGAACATCGACACTGACCAGCTGCTCCCCCACCTCGCCAGCGGCAAGCATCTCGCTAAACCCAAGTCTTGCGCCCCCATCGTGTGAGTATTTGTCGTATATGTGCTAGATTTGGTCGTTAAAACACTCAGTATCACACATCACAGTTCCATGATCAAAATGCTCAGGGGCTATAACCTATCAAATAAATCTTAATATACATTACTTGATTTTGTATTTCTATGGTCTGTATACAATTCTAT
>WURV02159267.1:0-15914 GCA_011762755.2 Epimenia babai | reverse complement strand
CTGATGAAGAATGTTCTAACATTCGAAAGCTTGTGATCTATATCTCCGCAGTGAGCCATAAAGGTGTTACCACTTTACTTGCTTATATTTGAACTGACTCACACGCCTACCGCAATGAGTTGTATACTGCATGTAACGGTAGGCCTACTTGATGAATTCTCGCCAATTATAAGCAACCAGTTGTTGTCACATGTCAATGAAAAGTTAACTACCCGAGGTGATCCCCTACCGTGCATGATTCCTCGTCTAATTTTCTCTGTCGATTTCCGTAACTTATATTACCAATCTCATCAACCTTTTATTCCCTTGTAGTATATTCCTATAATTGTTAAAATCGGCCTTCAATAGGACCCCAAACAACTAATATGGATAACGTCGATGCAAAGGTCAACAAAAACAATAAAACACACGTTTCAAATCTTGCACTACTTTCAATGTGGCAACATGTGTAGATGTATATCTGTATACAGCACTAAAGTCAGTAACCTGCACATGCATCCACAGTTGATTGCCGTCTGACGTTGCTGATCTACTTATTCCTATTAAAACTCGTCTTTCTCTCGACCACATAGTGATCTACTCTGTTTCCACCTAATCCACATTCAGTAGCATGCGCTTCAATGGACGCCAAGTTCACGTCAGGGTTTAACGGTTTCCCAACAATTGGTCCCACTCCACTCGTCAACTTCTCATATCTCGGTTGAGCCAATTTGATGACACACCTCTAAAATATCGCATACTTAATTAAATAGTATCCTTACCTACCACTAATTATATATCCCCAGATCATATTTTTTTTATCTATGCATTTCATCATTTATTAATCTTCCGTATGTGATACACGTAAATTTACCCGGGTGTTTTCTTCGCACATGTATTTCTATCTATATTCTTGAGTTATTAACCTCTACCACTCTACGTTATAACTATTTATCTTGGTATGTACTGAATTATTTATTAATTTCGTTTATTTTTATGTACATATACTCGGATGGTGTGTATTAGTCGTGGTTCTATCCATATTTTTGATAATTGTTATACTGTGTGTGTTGTTTAACATGTACTTTTTAAACCATATTATTAATACGTGTAAACCAACAAATATATAACTAGCATTGTGGGTATCGATCTATACCATATTCCCTCCAATGGAAAGTGAGACTAACAGTCTCATACTCAAAATACCTTGTCAACTATTATTATAACTATTTTTTTCATTACTATCAGATATAACGGGAATTATAACATTTTGATGGCTTACAAATGTCATTCTGCGTACTTTTTTACCGCTAAATCAAGTGTTCAGTTTCACTCTGCGTGTATCCGTGTGTCTGTCTGTGTCTGTACGTGTTCACGCGTGTCTTTCGGCGTGAGCGCTTGCGCGTGTGACTGTGAGCATGAGAGAATCTGAAACACTGTATGACTATATTATCGCACGCCTTTTTCGCGTGTCTGAAGAGGGGGGACATGCAACATCAGAGAAGACAGTCTGCGCGAAAGGGGACATTCTCAACTCGAAGAAATTCGAAACATTTCAGTAAAACGTCGACGCCAGGATAATATATTCCATTTCGTCTAAATATTATCCACCGTTAATTAATATATTTACCTGTACTACTGAATCTCATTTTAATTCTCCTTGTGATAAACAGAGAACTCATGTTTGCCGTTTATAAAACCACTCACGCACGAATATTAGGGCGATTAATATGTCATCGCAAGCGCTACACCCACACTTAAATATCCGTCATAAACAGAACATGGCATCCCATGTCGCATTCCATGTCGAAATAATGTTTATTATTGCGCTGGCATATATGACTTTAATACACGGTCGGCCCTCGGGAGTATTATAGATTTATTCAATAAATTATAATCAATCATGCTTCAACAGCTCACGTTATTTCGAAATACGACGTCGAGCGGACTCCTGCATATTAACCTATTAAAGTGTTTCGAAATAATTGCAACAATATTTTCCACACCGACACCCTCAATGAGAATATTAAACGGAGTTCACCAAAATGAGCTGAGGATAATGTCATCAATACCATAACCAAGAATCAAGTTCAGTAAACTGCCATATATGTTGGGAATTAGAACATCCACGTTATGTAAACGAGATCGCAGCACCGGGAGTTACACTACTTAAATTATGGCAAAAACCGAGGTCGACTTTTAGGAAAGGAGTGGCGGATACACGTATTCAGATTCAGCAAACAGAACTTATGGTCAAACGGATTAGACAGATTTTTTGATGTTGGCTATACTAGAGAGGATGTGACAATTCCTACACCCATCGTGGACGTGGTCGAGGGGACCCAGGGCGTTACATTGAAGAGAGATGAAGAGAGTATATGTAATTGTTTAATATATCGGCAAATAATCGAGTCAACTTTGAACTCACTTTAGGCATTGGGAACTATATGGCAATTATTACAAACTACAAGTTGCACCATGGGTCTATTACCTATATTGGCGAATGGGAAAGCGTAGTAATCTTGCGTTCAGTAAAATTAAATGTGTATGTTAACACTGAGAAAAAAATCGGGGCGTCAGGGAAATATGGAGTGGAGTCAGTCGTCAATGGCGCAGTCGGTTTTACGTATGTGCGTTTACATAATTTATATAATTTCTAGATGTAATTACGTCGAATGAACCAACCATTCGCATATATAAGTTATACGTGTCAAGTCCGAAGTTCTCAATGTTAACTACTACCGCAATCGGTTTGACTCGGGTATCGTCATACATTGTATTGGTAGATGGTAGAGAGACAAAACAATCCCTCTCAGGGACGTCCTAAAAGAACCCTCATTCACTAGTGAATAGGATTTTATTATGTGCAAATGGGGTGGGGGGTCAGATACGAAACAAATCGTTGTTAATGCCTAAGAAATTAAGTAAAATGCAATTCGCGATGTCACAGTAGTCTTAATAGCTATAATAAATGAACTCTGGGTCTTTGCGCAAATACAGTATATAATATAAACAGCATTCAAAGATATTTACCCTGTGGCCAACGGCACGCAATAATTACCCCACATAAATCAAAAGATAAATATGGGATAAATCCAGGATGCAAACCTCTACACAAAATTAACGTGTATCACACACACACACGCACACGCGCACGCACGCACGCACGCACACACACACATTTATATATACCGGTATGTATACAGTAAAAGATAATATACATCTATTTACCGCAAGTATCAGTCAACAACACTTTAAGATGCAGTTTGCAATGAAGAATTTTTTGGCTGCGATATACAGCATATACAATACCTCCGACACTCACATATCACCCCGTCGAGGATATTAGCGATCATCTACCAATTTTGAAGACGGTTTTACTTCAGCAATAGGGATAAATGACTTGGTGAGGGTCACAGCAGAAAAGTCGACTGGTGAGAGGTTTCGAACCCGCGACCATTCGGTTACGAGTCCGGTGTTCCTAGCACTCAACTAACAACTTCCTTCACAGTAATAAGCATGTGTTGATGATGCTCGTATTGAATTGCTACATACAGCAATTCAAAGCGATTGACCTGCTCGCCTGTCCAAAAGTGGACCACACTTTATACTAGCCGCGTCCACTTTCGACCCCATTAACTAGTAAACGGGCGTGTTGACCGATTAAATATGCCCCGAAGCGGATTGCCTTACGGATCTATGTGCCTGTTAAAATCTAACGAGAATGTGATTAATCAACGTATCCAGTCAACGCATAGGAATTCGATTGATTGAACGTCATAAGTGGAGTTCACTGCACCTTCACTGGAAAACATATACCATTGCTGTATTATTCATTTGATGAATGTTTGTCGAGAACTTATTAAGAGAGGTCAAACTATCCAATGTAAATTCAAACCCAAGATTCCGTTTTAATCCGATATCCGTGATATTTCTTTATCCTGCTGAATTTGGCTCATCCGAACTTCATAAAGTTTTTTTTGTGCACAGGGAGGGAGGCAGATGTAAATATATGAATCGAACAAGGGTTCGCATGCCACTTGAAGAGACCAAAAGGAAGTCAGTGTAGTGGTTGGAGCGTTTGGATATGAATCCAGAGGATAATAGTTCAATTCGCAATGTATGTACTATACCGACTGTTGCTTTATTTGGACAGAAGGCGCCGAAAAACCCCTGTACCCATGGGGGCCCGGATAGCCCTTACGGTATCTCTTCGTTAGAGCCTTTTTCATCTCACGTGACAATGGTTCAGATGCTCTATGTCGTGGTCCTATTACGAATAACAATGAACTATCATAAATATAGCGGCTGCGCGGCATATGTAGTCTGTCAATGGACGTGTGGAGCCAGTGGAGTTTCAATAGACCTTCCCGGCTCTGTGGGTCTGCTTCTCCACCCACATGGGTCTGCTTCTCCACCCCAATATAAGCGAGGTTAATAAATCTGTTGTGTCAACCACCTTTATAGAGTAGTTTTGTATGAGACCAAAAATGGCAACAAGGATTACCTTTGTAATCAGCCTATTCTCAAAAACCTAACTAACTGAAAGCTTCAAAGTCTCAAAAGCTGGAAACTAGTAGGAAGACACGTGTAGTTACATTAGGGAATAGATATGTACTCCGTATCATAACTGACGCTGCGTGACCTCGCACAGATGGACGCAGGCACTGCAATCTCTTAGTGATACATCTTATATTCACGATTATATATATATATATATATATATATATATATTATACGTTAGTGCTAATAATGTAAGACAAAACATCGGGAATAGGATCTTCATCTTGCTCTAGAAAACTTCTTAAACACAATGTCCAGCCACCGTAATTCTAGGATTCGGATACTGCACTCTGTGGTTTATACCAAGGCTCGACCAACTGAACTACCATCCCTTCCCATGGGAGATATGTAAGTGTGTGTAACCAACGCTATATCGCAGATACACTCCGAAGCATTATTAAAAGCATACCCTGCAGCTAGATCATTCGGACGCCGCATTTATATTGACGGCAGTAAAAATAAACCATTAAATAAACCGACGAACTGTCACGCTAACGTCTGCCCAGCCATCATCGATACGCAGTAACCTATTTAAAGTTAATGTTATTAAAACCTCGGTATAATCAGTTCCCTTCGGCAAGATTGCATCCTTGCTCGAATGGTATTGGACGAAAAATGAGCTTCTTCACACCTAATGGATCTATTTCTTAGCCTATCCAAATGTAGGCTCTAAACTCAGAAAATATATTTATTATTTCTCAGCGAGTTTATCCTGCCAGTAAAAGTTTCACATTTCGAGTATAAAGCCTGTACCTTAACACTCTAGCGTTACAGACGCGAAAGAATCGCTAATCGAAGGTCTGTTTATTGAACCATACAGCTTTGAATAGTTTTATTAATGCTTTTACTTAATGCTATGGAGATATATTTCATGCGAATCGTTCATGTATGTGTCATTCCTCCTGTAGGTATGAGGGTCGGACTATTACTCGTCGTTTGCGGCAGTCTATTCACAACGACCGAGTCTCAAAGGCGACGTAAGCACCACGATATCAAAAAATCACATTAATGGCATGAATAAAAAAAATATGTCAATTTGTTATCGAAATATAATTTTGTTATCGTCATAATTTATCATTACTCGATATATGTACGTCTGAAAATTTAAGATATGTACCTAATTCATTTTATTTCTATTTATATACTTTTTCTTTCTATTACGTCATTCATTCCTTAGGTCACACCTATTGTACAAAGACCAGTATGTTCGCTTTTTACAATGGACTATACAATATGACTATTGTCTTACAAAAAAAAATGATGAAATATTTTGGGCACATGATTATTTAATTTCGAGATAATCATAACATATTACGCAAGGATAGACCCGTTTTGTTCTTGACTCAATACAAGACCAAACCATATCAATAAATGTAATGATTATATATTGATAAGTTTTATTATTGTAAAACCATATTCAGGTGTATCTATAAGATGGATATATTTCCACGGTTGCATTTGTAGCACTATGTAAGGAAGACTCACGTAAATGGAAGACGTTCAACCCTGAGCTCATTTCCTGCATCAACAACAGGCAGACGACGTGGAAGGTAACAGAAACAGTTACCACGAAATTCTAAAGCAAGGATGTCGGAAAAAACATGCGAATTATACGATCTCTCATACATTACTTGCTTATAAATAATAAATTAAAACACTTCTCGAGATAGCACACAAAATGCAAAATTCTATACCTGTTATTTTCTAAAATTATTAATATACCTTGGTCCAAAAAGCTATGTCAATCAGCTTTTCAAGACTTTTAAAATTTCATCTTACGGTCTTAGTGGTAACACACACTCACATACACACACACACACACATACATGTATATAGATAATATATTTTCCCCACATATTATATAGATCTATGCATATCATTGATATAATATATTTTTCCGCAGTAATGAAAGCGTGACATCCATGCCTCACAATTTGTGGAGTGGGGCATCTACAGGGTGGGCTAAAATGAACCAAGCCAAGGGTATACAGTTCGTCATAACTCTAGATTGGGTCATCCAATTTAAAAAATACACTCCGATTTACCAGCCATCACTCCACATTTTCACCAAATATTTAGTGTGACAGCATACACACAAATGTGTGATATCACTAATATTTGGGTACGGTATGCATGACAAGTGCTCACTTGTGACAAAAGTTGGCTTATCTTGTAGGCTGTTCTTGCAAGCCATTGTTAAGCCGTACTATAGTGGTCCACTGATGAAAAAATCTTTACAGTAGCAACGCAAATTAACACAGAATGATGGCGTGTACCCTAAATTCACGTGGAAGAGAGACGTCACACTCGAGAGACTGTTCAAAGAAAGGGCTCATTTCTCCAATAAAGTAATAGTATCTGTCGGTGTTTCGAGATTCAGCAAGACTAGTGTCATTTTCATAGACGATGGGGTGAAGGTCAATGCAGAATATTACAGAGATAACGTTCTGGATGCTGGATTACTCCCAGACATGTGGCAGATATCTCATTGAAGGTTTACTCTGCACAAAGGCGTTGCTCGTTCTCACACTGCACGGATAACTCGGGGATACCTATTGATCGTGGTGGGAATCGACAGTATCTCAGCACGTTCAACTCGCTGCTCTTTGTTACTTAGAGATAATCCATGCACGTTTTGACGTTTGAAAGTGTTCAAATAAAGGTCTAATTTGATGATATGGTGCATTGTTGACCTTTTGATGTTGGTATCTCTTCGATTTTCGGGAACTTTTGCGTTATTCGGGGCTATCGTCTTGGCTGAGTATCATTTTAGAAATTCGGACATCTGATAGATATTTTTTACTGCTCTTGCACTTTTGTTTCGCCCCGAACCTAGTACACGATCAGTTTAACTAGTCATATCGACTTTCCCCATGATATCTTTTACGCCACTTTTCGTCCAGTTTTTAGTAGAAAACTCTGTCAATAATGTTCTTGCAGAACACCCCTCTAATCGACGATTCTTTATTAATGCCAGATCTTTTGCACTATAGGACGGCATAACAATGTCTTACAACATGAAGAAACAGCCTACAGGGTGATCAAGCTATGGTCAAAAGTGAAAACCTGTCATGGATACCATACACGAATATTTATTGTGTCACGTATTTGTGTGTATAACGTCACACTTAATACTTGGTCAAAATGTGAGGTGATGTCTGGTAAGTCGGAGTGTATTTTTTAAATTGGTTGATCCAATCTAGAGTTACCATCCACTGTATATACCGCACTTTTTACACGTGACTATTATGTGTTACCGCCTACACACTATATAATATCAGTCGTTGACCAGCACGTTAACCCACTTGTTGAAACGTAGTTGACCTCCGCTTCACACTACCCAAATCGACTCGTCGAAAACAAATGGTTGAAATTACGTATTACGTGGCACCTGCCAGACGGTGTGTGGCGACTTCGAAAAACGATATAGCTTTCGCTACGATATAATTGTTCCTTTCCAGGCCGGTAGGAATCTTGCACTTCGGAATATCACGACGTTAGCAGCGTTTCGCCAACTCAACGGTGGCCGAGAAGAAAAAGAAACGGAGCCCACGCCTCCTCCAATAGCCAAGCGAAAGAAACGTCAAATAGCCGGTAGGACTCCGGAGTCTTTTGATGCGCGGGCGGCCTGGAGAAATTGTCCCAGCGTAGCGCAAATCAGAAACCAACGCAACTGTGGCTCGTGTTGGGTATGTTTTGTAAATAACTCACTGTCGGTTCTTCATAACATATGTGGTAAATATTCCATTCAAACTCAATGATTGCTCATCGTGACAACTCTTATATGGGAATATATAGGGAAGATCCTCGTATCATATAAACACTTGTTAAGACGTGTACACAAACGGAAGTGAATTATTTGTAACGATATCTTATTTTTTCTCCCTGTCTCTGTTTTTCATAAGAGTAAAATACATGTTTGAAGGTGTATCAATTGCGTACTAAAATATAGTCTTATACACGGCCACCCACGATGATTATAATTGTGCATTTTAGGCTGTGGCCACTGCCGGAGCGACGTCCGACAGAACATGCATTTGCCTCAACGGCACCAGGAAGCCAGAGCTCAGTTCCGAAGATGTTTTATTCTGCTCTGCCGGATCCTTCGGGTAGGCTAATGTAGCGAGATGATTATAAGGACTGTGATAGTAACTTGTAATGACTATGACGCCATTATTGACGGTTCAGAAAACGGTAGGTTTCTGGAAATGTTAGCATCCAGAGCATCAACTGCTTTGACTAGTATTTTCTAACGGTACGGAAAGTGGTCTACTAACAATTATAACAAATTCTTATTTTTACATTTCACATGGATTTTATTTCCAGCTCAATAAATTCATTTGACACCATGCCCATCATGCTTGACATCAAATAAAATAGAAAAAAATACCCAGAAAGTTTATTATGACGTACATGCCTGTCGTGTAGGATTTTTATTCTCTCAATTTCCAGACCTTAATATATTCGCAGAATATCTCTGGTCTCCGTATGTGTAGTCACTGCATATGAATATATTTAGACGTATAATCATGTTGTTCGACTTACTCGATGAAGCGTTCCGATATTTATAATCAATAATTGCTTCACTTTTTTGGCATTACGAGTACACAATAAAAAAATACCGTTAAGGATTGTACACTGCACCCTTTCATTGAGACTGTATTTGCACTTGTAGATGTAACGGAGGGTTTCACCGCAAAGCCTGGGCTTTTTGGGTGAGCTCTGGCATAGTGACTGGAGGCGAATTCGGCAGCAACAAGGTACGTAATTCAAGAAAGTTAGTTGAATTGGGAGAAACGTTCCCTTGTAGGCCAATAAATTCTGGAATTTGCTGGCGCTTAACACGAAAACACTCTGATAACTAGCTAAGGTTGTGATTAACATAAGCTTTCGTATACAAGTATCTTTCCTCGGGTGCAATAAGTAGAGGCGGTGGCCCACACTGTATATATACAGAAACGGGAGGCAGAGAAAATACCAATGTATGTTGGTTCGGGCGCGTATCACGTGATCATGGCATGTCACGGATATGATGTCGCCCGCTAGAAATTACTGGGTCGTTATTCCACATTTCTTCCTCGTTTTTATCAATTTGCAATTTTGTTAACTACGGAGAACATCGAGTATGTATAAAAATTTTCAAGTTTTGCGTTCCTTGAAGGATGTAATGGTTATTTTATTACATGAGCATACACATGTTCGATAATTTGTGAATATATGTCTGTTACTCTATTGGTTTATTCCTAAATTCCTAATAAAACGCGATCACTTATTATGTAGTTTCCAAGATCAGTAGTGAGGACACGGATGAACTTGTTGATGACTTTCAATTCTTGAAATTCACGATTGAGGCATTTCTCTTTATGGATTTTGATACGGATTGCAACACAGAGGCCATTCTCGGGTGGTTTGCTGAACGTGTCGATGACGACGTACAGAGGAGTTTGTGTGTTCAGCAGGAACAGGCCTGGAGCATTTATGAGTTACTAATGAGTTTAAGAATACGGAAGTAACAAGGCAAGGGCTTATGGGATCAGAATCATCAAGTTAACATGCCGTAATCAATAAATGATTATCTATGCATCAATAATTGTGTTGATCTAATAGTAGCAGTTAATCAAAGAGGTAAACATTTCATGGCTTCAGTCCTGAAATGATATAACGATCAAGTAATAGTTCCAGTGACTAATCTCCCAGGGCTGCATGCCGTATGTTATCAACCCACCCTGCAGACAGCAGTGCCGCCCAGGCTATCCCAAGACCTACGCGGCAGATAAAGATAAAGAAGGTATGATTCCCGGAACAATAATTTGTATTCCTTAAGGATGGCAGGATTAGTCTTCTTAATTCTTCACAATCTCTTGTTTGGAGACCGCTTCTTCGTCATGGTTCTTTTTTATTTTCAAAGCAATATTTATGCAGCAACATAAGCGATAATAAAGAATGATTTAATATTATTAAATGCAGGGTATCGCACTAATTCTTACATGAACAAAGCCGTATCGATTCACTTCACATATTCTATACTTATAACACTATATTGTACACGTACTGGTCACACGACCTTGTATATTGCCTTTGGCAGACCGATAAGATTAATAACTGCTCTATAAATCACAGTTTGTCATTATTATTATTATTATCCGCCCGAGGGCGAATCCTACGTCAAACGCTCAAAGAAGAGGGAGAGAGGGGTGGATCCATACAACCTTTCTATGGTAATGATAATCATGTGTACTCCCGTACGGACATGCTCGCTAAACACACGCTTAGATCCTATCTAACAGCGCCGTTACTCTGCATCACGTGGTCGTGCTTACAGGGGTGGCGTCCTATCGGATTTCTGGCGTCCGGAACATTCAACTCGATATAATGATGAGAGGACCCGCAACTGCTTTCTACAGAGTATACAGCGATTTTAGGTTTCTCAAATCAGGTGGGACTTTCGACAAAATAATATGCTCGTTATGGACAACTGTGTATATCGCTGGCATGACATACGAACTTTCAATACCAGTGGTCCTAAAAACGGTGTTAAATACCTAAATGCAAAGTAGAATGCCCGCCCCTGTCACTCAGTTGGTAGAGCACCAGACCAGTTATCTGGAAGTCGTGGGTTCGAGTGCAATCAGCGGTATAGGTTTTTCTATGTATTTCTCTCTAGCTACTCAAAGAACCACAGCTGCTACCCTATCAACGATATAATAATATGTTATTGTTAATTAATCGCAATGAGGTGACGCATTCTCTATCTTTTGCAACAGACTACCGATTATAGTTAGTTAATAATATTATTATAAAATATAAGTGTATTTTCACATGCTCAGCAATATTTGTGCGGCATTATGTCCATCAGTTTATCCTTTAATGATCGGACTTGACTTATCATGATTCTTGATGGCTGTTTTGCTCCAGGCGTTTACCAGTTGTCCGGCGGAACATA
Source organism: Epimenia babai (assembly GCA_011762755.2). Lineage (NCBI taxonomy): Eukaryota > Metazoa > Mollusca > Solenogastres > Cavibelonia > Epimeniidae > Epimenia > Epimenia babai. Next base: position 4,429 of record WURV02159267.1, on the reverse strand, counting down.
CGTTGGTAATCACATCGTTCGAATCATTGGATGGGGAAGGGAGAGAGGCGTGCCCTACTGGTTATGTGCTAACCAATGGGGAACTGGATTTGCGGAGAATGGTTAGACGCAATTACGAACGCAAATATCTTGCAGATACTAATTTTCACATCCGCATCGTTCAGTATCGTTATTCACGGAAACTAACGAAGCTTTCTTAAATATTACGATTGCTCCGAAATGTGTATTCAGTTCGAGCAATGTCAGTCGTATTGGGAGAGAGGTGAATTGAGTTATACCTCGTACTCCATCAGACTTTTTCTTTGTTTTCTATTGATAGAAAAAATGTTTAAAACATGCTTTCAAGACTCATTCTACAGAAATAAGAAGTCGTTGGAAAATGTTGACCTGACGCCGGCAATATAGAGTAGTACTGAGTTGTTGATAACACAAACTGTGATGTTGTTGAGAAGTCGAAATGAGAACATTTACTCACCGTTTTAATCCTGATCCGAAGTTGAAATCTTCTTCACTGGTTATACGAAGTAAATTTTTAAATATGATTTTAATTGAGTTGGAATATAAAAATTAGATAACAATAGAAAAAAAATTGCGCATCTTGCCCTGTCATGTGACTAACACGATAACTAATCGATATGTTAGTATTTATATCATTAATAATTTTCAGGTTTCTTCAAGTTCCTCCGAGGCAGCAACCATCTTAGGATCGAAAGTCAAGTGTACGGCGGCAGGTGTAATAATCCTTCGCCTCGACTGTTGTGTAAGTATAAGAAAGCAACGTATAAGCAAGTAAGAGTCGCGAAAAGTGGTGACAAGCATCTGTTGTCGACTCGAATACAAAATATCATAATCGGTTTTATGACAGATTGTCTTCGTCATTGTTAAAGATTTTTTTGCGTATTCATGTGTAAGCCTGCATGGAGTATTGGATATGGGGAATATAACGCCAATTATTGCGAATATATGATCGTTTATTATTGATATTATACCACGTTTATGGTGAAGATATCGTTTATAGTGGATATATCATCGGTTATGCTGCATACGTATGCCATTGATTGTAATTGATATATAATCGGTAATGATAATATACAACTGAGCGTTTACGTGTTTAATGTGTCGTTTGATGGGGTTTACCGTATGTATCAATGAGGGCATAGAAAATAACACATCGAAATAAATCAATTATTTGAGGTCAATTTTTGAACTGTTCCCCTTGCATTTCTTGCAGTGTGCAACGGTGTACTGTACAATCCAACGATTCAGGGTTGTTGTCGTGGCAGGAGAATTTATTACCTAGCTACCGAAAAGTGCTGTCAGTCTGGAGCTGTGGTGAAGAAAGGCAGACCGTGTGTAACCTGTAAGTTTCTGTGACGAAAAAAAATACTGCAATTTACTCGAGCAACCGTTAGGATGGGTCGCTACCCTGAGTGAAACCTGGAAGGAAAATAATATGACGTAATATCTCACTAAATCCAAAGTTTGATTCCACACTTTCGAATTGTTTAAATAAAATGAGTGTAGTGGATTTTCAATCAAAACACAATAATACATGGCAATCGGAATTGAAAACAACAAACTGTCTTTGCTGGCGGTTCTGTAAAGTTTATATTCGTAATTCTGTCCTTTTATTCCGAAAGATATACTTGAAAATAATAGTAACATATATATACAATGTGACTTTTGTCTTTAATAGCACCATGAGGTCTGAATCCGATACACCATAGATCGATTCCATATCTATCTAAAATACTATTGGTGGGGATTTTAAAGCATAGGCGCTTCCAGCCCTGTGTGTCAATGGGAAGAGGGAGGCTGAGTAGCTCTCGCAGTGTGGTTTGATTGAAGCTTTGATTTAACGTCCTCTCACGTGCCCGAGTTTTACATCCTTTGTGAATGGTAACTATGATCATAACCATTCCGCTATCTTGTCATCTCATTTGAGTAATCATTAAATATTAATGACACAAAGAAGTGTGCGACATCTGTAGGCTGTCTATAGGCGTGTGCAATTAGTGGCGCTAATGGGCGAAGGTCAACCGTCTCCCCAGACTCGGCGGGTTTTCACAATAGGTGTTTTCCCCCACCCCTTTGAGACCATGATTGCCCTACACATCGATTACTTTTGCAATCAGTCTATTTGTAAGAAACTATTGCAGATCGGCTACAACTGTTTCTTTACAGTCTGTTGCCTGCGGGTGATTAACCCTGTGACACAAGGCTGTTGTCGATGCCGGGTGTTCTCAAAGTTAACGCAGAAGTGTTGTCCAAACGGACGCGTTGTCCTGAGAACACAGTCGTGCCAATCACGTTAGAATTTCGAAATATCCAACCGTTCATTTGCGCATACTAACCTATCACTAAACATGTATGGATAGAACATTTTAAACCGTGTGTTAAACGTGTGTGAACCACCTTTGTATACAAAACTGAATTAAACTTCATTGTTATCTATATTATTTAGATATCTTAAAAACATATCTAAGTTACTAAAACCCAACATAATACGAACAAAAAGTCTTTTTAAAGGGTTCAATTGTCACTGTTAATTGTCGATGGTAATTCTCTAATACCATAAGTTCTATAGGGCATTTTTTCCACACATGATACCTAACGTCTCAAGCTACAGTGTGTTGCAGACGACCATACAACCCGCTCATTCAAGGATGCTGCCGATGCCGGATTTACCTGAAGCTAACCCAAAAGTGTTGCCCTAACGGCCGCGTCGTGGGGAGAAGGCAATCATGCTTATCGCGTGAGTGTTTAATAGACTATTCATCTTTCGTAACTTTTCTCTCACATGCGTCGCTGATTAGGACAAATTAGCCAAAAAATTAACTTACATTGTCTAAATACACCCTTTTTATTTTAACATACAACACAGCACAGGTGTAACTGATCGAAGGAGTGGGCAAAGATCGATAAATCATGATAGACACCAGCGATTACATATTTGACGATGGAATTGTTTCGTGAAAGATATTTCTAGTGAATTAAACTATCGGTATGACATTTGTCCATCTATTTCAATTCAAAACTGTATGTCAAGATATATACCATGCATCGAAACAACCAAATTTACTTTCCTACACTCACGGCTCCAGTTGTGGATAAGTCAGAAATTTTCAAGTGTAGTTTTTACGTACCACATTTTTAGCTCTACTTAACGTACTGGTAGAATCATACAATTCAAAATCTGCTTCTCGCAATAGATATCCTCACCAAAAATAATTCGAATTTCGTACTTGCCATGAAAATTAACATTTGCTTAGGTCCGCTATGATCGTTAGCTAATAATACGACGGTATGTTTCAATACAGTTTGCTGCCGGCGTCCATACAACCCGGCAACTCAAGGCTGTTGTCGCTGCCGAATCTTTACGAAAAGAACGCAGAAGTGCTGCCCTAACGGACGAGTCGTCGGAATAAGACAATCCTGCCAACCACGTTAGACTCGATAAATAAAAATCACATATTTATACATGCTCGGGTATCGAACTTCATGTGAGTATTGTCCTAATATCGTGCATCTTTGGAAGCGTCAAGCGTTACATGTGTCCGAGTGACACCTCTGTAAGTGAACGTACAGATCGACCGGATAACTGTGGTACGAAAAATTCTCAGATAATATAATCACTGTTTGCCTCTGTAGTATATCAATAATATTCATTTTCATATACGCACATATACGGCCTTATATGCATCTCTGATCCATAGCGGTCTGTTAAGAATGGATAAACTAATAAAGTCCACTGTTCACCAACGACACAGACGGCATTACTGTCAACAAATATATCATGTTAAAGAGGATTGATTTTAATGATCGTTACTGCGTGTTAGTATTGAAAGTTGAGATTTGGCTTGGCATTATATTGCCACTTAGCATTCGCAGTACTCGTGTTCTGGAAGGTAGAGGTGGAAAAGGACATAGTGAGAATTAATGATCAAATGCGTAAGTATATAATTTATGTCCACGCGCATGTTAAATGTGACTTTTGTGAATTCTCTAGTCTGTTGCCGACGTCCATACAACCCACTCACTCAAGGCTGTTGCCGTTGCCGAATCTTCACGAAAAGAACGCAGAAGTGTTGCCCTAATGGACGAATCATCGGGATACGGTTATCCTGCCGACCACGTTAGAACTGCTCAAGTAACATCCATACATGTAGACGTACAGGGCAATGAATAAACCATGCTTTTGGATATTTTCCCGATACATTGTTCCCGACTCAGATGTAGAGTAACATCCGCTGATAAAATAGACGCACTGCGACGTGAACTTTTCTACTTGATTTCCAATTTATTCATTCTCCCAATTAATGTATCAATCATGATGTCATATGTTTTTTTTATTATTTATAGGCTGACTACAGAAGTAATCGTTGTGTAGGCCAATTTCATTTATGACCCTTTACAAAGCTAGCCTATG
>WURV02159256.1:0-15915 GCA_011762755.2 Epimenia babai | reverse complement strand
ACAAGTCTGGGGAAAAGTTAAATCAAATCTATAAAGGAATGATATGAAATTTTATTGATTTATCATGCCCTTTTAAACACATGGCAATCAAAGACACACTACAAATTTACAGTATTGAATCTATTGATCATAAATCAACCCTATGTCCTATGATCACTGCTATGATCGAAGTTGTTCGCGATGAAAAAAGCTTGCTAAAAATCGCTGAAATGTCCAAAGCAACTATTTATGCGGGTGAACAATTATTGTTGCTCCCACGCTACATCCCTTGACCATTAAGTATAGATTCGCTATAGAGTGGTACATTTTACCGGTATTCGTACGCATGCGGTCTACCCCGCTATTCAATTCTTTTCTTTTATTTCCGGTATTTTCCCATTCAACCGACATGATGTGCTTTTAGTCATCTTTTGTTTGGATCTGCTGATAACAATTCGATGCGCGGAACGGCTGCGGGATTCACCGCTCACTCCATGCCACGCGTGCGTATTGTTATTCAATTTCTATTTACCCCGTTGCACGGCGTTCGTGACCGCGCGTATCGTGATGACAATCATTCGTCAGGTCTCTCGCTGTCTCTCGCTGTCTCTCAACCGGATTGTTTCGTTTTATACACCCGTATCTAACCCCGCGTTGTAATCCTACCTCCATCGGCTGATGAACCGCGGTGTCCGTGCGAAAAGTTGGGATCAAAAAACCTACTTCGTGTATCGAAAAAGATTTTACCGTTAATTTGGAACATTACAGCCTCCCCCCATTATTACATTGATAATAATTGAAAATTTGAAACTATTTCATAATAGAAATATATTTTAGCTGTCAGTTGACCCATATCACGTCAAAAAAAACAATGGAAGACAGCACGAACAAGTTGGACGGGTGAAAAGTTTTGATGGTTTGCCTAAAGAGGAAATGGCGATTCTTGGGCCGAATGGATGAAAGGTAAGAGTGGCCAGGTTCTGCATGGCCCATCATTTATATTTACAAACTTTTATATGAATTCATTTATGCATGGGCCAACTAAAGATCGCTGTATAGTTCTCAGGAGGCCCTTCACGAAGCTAACCCTAAATCAACGGTGAATGCAGTCGGCATCTGGTGCAAAAACAGAGCGAGACTCAATGATAATACTTGATAATAGTCGGCATTTTTACAACGCAACATGGATAGCGCTTGGCACAGTGAACTCGTGCAATCCACCATGATACCGGACGACCAGAGTGGAAAGCAGACACACTAACTCTATCGCTACCTCTAACCCTAACCCTAACGTGGATCGTGCTAGATTCCTGCGTCTCGGGCTTTACTGAGGTATGTGAAGATATATAAGATATATAAAATGGTAACAAAACAAATATGAGTATGATGAAGAGCCATTTGCGGAAAACTAAATGGCCGTTCGGAATCTACCCGACTACTTTTCGCAAGAATACGCCCGATCTCGATCTCTGTGATAACTGATCCATTCCAAATTAACCGTCGTATTTTACTTCCTGCCGGGCGCGCACCGATACGATGTTGAGACGTCTCCTCCTCGACTGAATAGTGATAGAAATGCTCCTATTATCTGTAGATATCTACTAATAATAGAGTAATAGAGTGTCCATTCAAAACTTAAAGGATAAACTTTATGTTAGAGCGGTAAAAGGGAAAGGCCAAATATAACGTTCGTATACCGCGAGTATCAACCAATCAATGCTCTAGGATGCACAATGAATGTTTATGGTGGTTATTCAGCGCCGATACAATATCTCTTATGGGAACTGTTGCTCTAACCACTCTCGATACTCAAGAACGAAAATTGTCGCTTATTTTACAAGTGGATATATAGATTGCTTTACCGCACGTATATCTATGGTATACCCGATATGGATGTAGTCAGTATATATGGGCAGTTAATTTCAGTATGTATAGTCGGTAAATATAGTCAGAATATATAGTCAGTTAATTTCAGTATGTATAGTCAGTAGATATAGTCAGTATATATGGGCAGTTAATTTCAGTATGTATAGTCAGTAGATATAGTCAGTATATATAGTCAGTTAATTTCAGTATGTATAGTCAGTAGATAAAGTCAGTATATATGGGCAGTTAATTTCAGTATGTATAGTCAGTAGATAAAGTCAGTATATATGGGCAGTTAATTTCAGTATAGTCAGTGGATATACTCAGTATATAGTCAGTATTCATGACCGCTTTACATGGGCAGGATATGTGGCCGGAATTATAAGGCCAATATGTATGGTTAGTATAATGCCAGCAGTTAATGTGATCAGTAAATACAACCCTTTGGTACATGTACCTACCAATACCCTGCAAAAATTTACTCTGAGAACAGCAAATCTTGCGAATCTTTGACAGACAACCAGGATGTAAAAGGTGCTCTGATAGCAATAACCGTGAATCTGACAGGCAGGAAGTGGAACCTACTTGCTATTAACTGAACCCTGAGTGGCTCCAAGTGACCTTCGACTCCTCAGTAAACTGCGAGGAATGCAGATCCCTAGAGATAACGAGCTAGCTTAGTGCGGTACCGGTTTATTGGGTGATTGCCGATTTAGTGGGAAATGATGAAATCCAGTTGCGGAACATTTCCTGGCATTATGATTTCCATAAATCAACTTTGAGCTATCCCCTGTTGATTCATATCAAGACTTTCCTCCTAACAAATCTCCTCCAGTGACCACATGTACTAGATAGAAATCAGCTGCCAGGGGTCATTCCTACATCCTATGCTCAGGCAGTCATAAAATTAGTTGTAACCTTTTTAAATATCAATGAGATACATCCGTAAATAATTTAGACTGAAAGACATTATTGAAGCAACGAATGTGTTCCGAGGTGTTAACCTTTCTAGATGTTAAACTAGGTGAATGGTTCAAAAATCTTTCTCAGATGTTTCCCTCCTCAGATGTTATCCAACTCTAAAGATTCCTTTTTCAAATGTTAACCTCCTCGGATGTTATCCAACTCCAAAGATTCCTTTCTCAAATGTTAACCTCCTCAGATGTTATCCAACTCTAAAGATTCCTTTCTCAAATGTTAACCTCCTCAGATGTTATCCAACTCCAAAGATTCCTTTCTCAAATGTTAACCTCCTCGGATGTTATCCAACTCCAAAGATTCCTTTCTCAAATGTTATCCTCCTCAGATGTTATCCAACTCCAAAGATTCCTTTTTCAAATGTTACCCTCCTCGGATGTTATCCAACTCTAAAGATTCCTTTCTCAAATGTTACCCTCCTCGGATATTATCCAACTCCAAATATTCCTTTTTCGAATGTTACCCTCCTCAGATGTTATCCAACTCCAAAGATTCCATACTCAAATGTTATCCTCCTCAGATGTTATCCAACTCCAAAGATTCCTTACTCAAATGTTAACCTCCTCAGATGTTATCCAAGTCCAAAGATTCCTTTCTCAAATGTTTCAATGATACTCCTACTACCCTACTACTCAGTCTATTGCATCTTGCTCACAATCCAATGCAGGACACTGCGGTATTGCTAACGACTCAACACACGACCCCACATCCCCCTACACAATCTAACGATACACGCCAATACGCCTCAAAACTCATCTCTATACATATACACTACACATACACACTACTACACACACTACACATACACACACTACACACTCACACACACCGAATGAGTAGCTAGCTTTTACAGTAAACACGGAAAAATATTAGAAAGCGACAAAAAAATTACGTCTGCATCAAAAATGTTCGAGGTATCCACACAAAATTTGACTCTTCACGATAGAAAATATACATTGAGTCATATTTTATGAGAAATAGATAAAAGTTAAAATGAATATTCTCTTAGCAGACATGGCTGAGTCAACCAAAATGCGGCAATAATAAATCGAGAATGGATTTCGCGTAATTACCGTCGATGGAGAGGACCCGTCTCGATGCATAAACTCGAGAGAAACATGCCACACCGTGCTGTACGCAAGTCCACTCCGCGCGGTTTATAGCAGGGCTATAAAATTACCGGTGGTCAGTTCATCGACAATCACGGTCAGAGCGACTTTTTTGGTACGAACAAGCGAAACGACTACTGGAATCGCGAATATTAATAGTTTAACATAGTTTCGGAGATAGATCATTGTTCGGCGTCGCGTTCGCTGGTATAATTCCCGGGGATTATCGGATGTATATTCAGCCCCGCACCAGCCCACTGCCACTAGCTCGAGCCCGGAATAATAATGTTTGTTTAGCACATGTGCTCGTTATAATCAATAGTGAATGGATATTTCGCGGGATGGCCCGTGATTCATCGTCGTCGTCGTCGGATATCTGGGTTGAGAGACGTCGACGCGCGCGCGCGTTTAAATAATCGTTTCCGTCTGGCAACGATCGTCCCCGGCGAGGACCCGATCGAACGATTTCGATACGGGTCGGTATATGCGATTCACGCTGTACGAATCCTGCGCGTGGCTTATAAATTAGCAAATATAGTGGCTTGATGATTGGGCGATTGTATCGTTCGTTCGCATAATTATCGACGTTATTTGCATATCGTTTGTCATGCGAGCGATAAATAGATGCGCGGCGTTCCCGAGATATGTGGTCAGCGAGGTTCAAGGGCGAATAATTTGGTGAATTTTGGTTCAATGACGGTAAATGCTATTAATTCTACGGTTATATATCTGAACAAATACTCTGGGATTGATACTACGCTTTGTCAATGTTCCGAGATGAATACATTTATAGCCAAACTGAAAACTTCCTTATTTTCCTCTATTTTTCCCTATTTTAGTTTCGATTTATTCATGGTATACCGAGTTTGATTTTAATCCGTATTCGTTGTATTTCTAGTTAATCATCGTAACCATAAATTTGTAAAGCTTTCTTTGATTGCCACGTGGTGGAAAGGCACTAGAAATCAAATAGAATTCCATTTCATTTCATTTAACGGTTGTTAAACACCACGTGTTAAAAGGGATTTAAAATCATAAATCAATAAAATTTCATTTCTCTACTATTTGATAATTTTACAGGAATTTGACTAGTAATATATTTTAGCCTGTCCAATCCCCTGGTCTTTTTGATAGTTTTATCTACCTTTTCCCCAGTGATATTTTATGTCGTTTTACATTGTGATTATGACAAGCGATTATGTATTTTAACTTGTACTGATATTTCCTTCATCTGTAATAGTACTATATATCTTCCATTTATGTTCTTTCATCGTTGTTTACCTGATCTGATTTTCAAACTCTATATTTAGTTAGCCATATTTTTTGTAATTCGTGAAGTGTCGTTGATAGCCATGTGTTAGAAGGGCACTATAAATCTATAACATTTCGTTTCATTTTGTGTGAGCTGGTGTCGACCATTTACCAAGGTATGCTATGTTGTGCGGGAAACGCAACAAGCGGGATACATTCATCCACTACGCTGGAGGAACCACTGTTCTTCCAACCCACCCAGACAGGGCAGACGGTAAACCATGGTAGTCACGAAATGCGAAATACGTCAGCGCAGTTGTTAACGTTGCCGTATGTGTATAGAATTGGGATTTGCGGGTTTACGAAATAAAACGAAACATATTCGATCTAAAAGGTTAACATATAGAAGTCAGTCCACATGGTTGTTAAATGATTAGAACTGATATCCGGATGACCCTAGATCCATCTGTGGTCCACCCAGTACACAACCGGTGGCGTTTTTAGGGCCGAAAAGCGCCTGACAATAGCATCTGCTGAGACAGGGGCTTGGTAACCCTCATAACGGTATGGTTCTTATATTAGAGGGCTTCTTTTCTCTGACACATTGGCTGCGCGTTTCACGCGTTTCACGCACTCTGGTAATGTGTATCTCTACTCTACGCGATACCGTCGTCTCATTGGACATAATCATTATCTATCGCAGATATAGGGGAGTGCAGGGGAGTGTACGAGAGGCGACGACAGGCAACCGGTGGCGTGAAATGATGAAGGACATATGTCCTTCCAAAATCAGCGATTTTGACTCCATAGTCTTCACCCACCCTATTAAATTGGGCTAATCTGTTCGTCGTCGTGGTAGCGACGACGCACACAGGCTAGCTTTTAAAGAGCCACTGATGGCCCATACAACTTGGTGACTGGCCTTCACAAACTAACTTTTCTCTGTGTCTAATAAGCTGGACACAAATAAAACAGTAAATACATCTGTAGGTCGCACTCGGGGGGATCTCTGATACGTGATTAGTAGGTGATAAATTCGACTTTGAACTGTATTCCTTGTATTCCTTATACTCTTTGCATTTATATTTAGTCATAGTAACCATAAATGTGTGTAATGTGTTTGATTGCCATGTGTTGGAAGGGCGCTAGAAATCAAATTTAATTTCATTTCATTTCATTTAACGGTTGTGTTAGGCTATGAATTAACTTATACGTACATTATATTGTGTTATGCAATATAATCAGTTCTCACATGAAATTTATATAAGTGCTTTAGAGACATACTAGTTATTAGGGTGCCTCCAAAACAAATGGATTATTATTATTATGAAATAGGTGATAAATAGGTGATGAATGGGTGATGAATAGATAAAAAATAGGTGATAAAAATCTAGTGAATCGATGATGAATTCATGGTAAATAGGTAGTGAATAGATGGTACATAGGCAATAGGTGGTAAAAATGGGTAAAAAGTAGTAAATAGGTAGTTAATATGTGACATATAGCTGCCACCCTCTACCCACGGCATCACCGATTATCACGGGAAATAAATCAAACAGCTCACCTATAATCCAGTAACTTCTCCAGCAAACTCGTGATCGACTGGATGAAATTAGTGCCGTTTTCACGCAGAGTTGTGTCCCCTCGTATCTTCTCCAACAAGCTGCGGTAGAAAAAATCGTATCCATTCATGTAGGGTCGCATTCGACGCATTTAATCCGGGAGATCTGGTCGCGTTGAGTATATAAACATCGCGTAATTATTTCTAACCGCCATATTCATTCAGAAAGTACGCGTCAACATTGTGTCTACTTTTTTAATCGAGGATCTATCAAAAAATATGCGTTTGCATGGGTGAAAATGCCTATAAATTCATTTTCCTTATAAACAAAATTCAATAATTATTCAAGATCAACTTTCGGCGAACTAAAATTATTCTTTACGGTTGCAGCTAGAGAAATAGATAGATTTCTACAAATCTTCTTTTCTGGTTTCTAAAATCGCACGACGCGAAAACTGCTACTATACAACTGGAGTAAAATGAGCAAATCTGCATATATAACGAGAGAGAGACACTGCTATGTATATTAATACAGATATATCAGCCAAATGATGTTGAACAGTTCCACCAATGCATCATATTCAATAGAAGCAGACGACTGCAGCGAGGCAGGGGAAATGACCAATCAAATCGGCCGTAACAATAGAATGGACCAATGACGCGAGAGCTTATAACAAAATGCAGAACTAACAGCAATTACTAGTATTGTATGTGGTAATTTTTCGTTGATTTATACAATTTATACAATAAATTATAGCAAACAAAAAACTGCGGGACAATGGCGACCCCCGAGGCAACAAACTGATGTTATTGCTGCATTAGTTATCATTTCTGTTTTCTAAAAGTTGTTTTGACAGTGTGTGGTAAATGTGACTTAATTACTCTTGGATAAACCCGACCCCACAAAAGTTAGGTTGACCTGTTGGCCACACTATATCGGCTCTTTACGAAGTTACCTTATGCTGCGGTGAATATGATAAACTTTTCTGGACAATAATAGGTAGGTACCAATAGGCGGAGAATAAGCCATTTTCCTAATACGTATAATATCGACCTTTTATTAAGTGAGCTAATAATGTGGGTAACAAGATGTTAGTAAAGATGTTAGAAATAGATAATGGTATACTTTTTTGATTGAGGTTACTAAAGGCATATAAATACTAACGATTCATTTCCGATGTTCAGGGGGTATATAAATTCTATTATTATTATTAAAGGGAGATTAGTATTAATGGGATTATAAGATACAGGATAGCTCAGTTGGTGGAGCACCGGCCTGTGATTGGCGGAGCACCGACCAGTGATTGGTGGAGCACCAGCCAGTGATTGGTGGAGCACCGGTCTGTGATTGTTGGAGCACCGGTCTATGATTGGTGGAGCACCGGCCTGTGATTGGCGGAGCACCGGCCAGTGATTGGTGGAGCACTGGCCAGTGATTGGTGGAGCACAGGTCTGTGATTGTTGGAGCACCGGTCTGTGATTGTTGGAGCACCGGCCTGTGATTGGTGGAGGAGGTTCGAATCCCTGCCAATACCAATGATCTTTATCGACCGTATCGTCGAGCGAGATACTTCATTCCAGTCGCTCTGGTCGACTTGGCGAGGAATACCGTACTGGCCGCCCTATAAGTCGCACTTTTTTAGGTCTCTCATCTAATTCTAAATAGCGGTGCGACTTATACGGCGGCCAATACGGTAAGTACCGGTAAAATTGATTTGTCACTACAATATACACTGAGTAGATTTGTGAGGGGCTCTCTGGTGCCTGTCTTCCCCAATGACTCGTTGTACACCGTCATTTGGCAAGCTGCGCAAGTGCCTTTGATAGTGCGGTATATGAATGTCACAAGCTACTTTTTGCTCTAACGTTTACTTTATAAGCTATCCTATATCGAGTATACTTTATCAGGTGGAATCCTGTATATTCTCGGCCATAATTTTCATTGATGGGGTAATCACCTTATTTACTCCATTAAATTCTACTGGAAAATCAAATTATCACAAATTATGAATAGCTTATTGCAACAAAAAACATTAAGTAATAAATTTCTATTGGTAAACATTAGCTGTTTAACTACATAAACAAATCAAATGCATGTTTGTTTTGGGTTTGTATGTCTATCTGGTTGGTCCAAGCCAACTGGCATTAATTAACTACTGCAATTAAATACACCTTGAGTCAGCAAGAACACTAATTGGTCTATTAATAACATAGGTTAATCCCCTTGAATTACGGCAGCCAATGGGGTTTTAATAAGTGTTCAAGAACCATGTTTCAGTTTCAGTATAGGTATAGAAACTAATGAATTTTTATGGTAGTCGAAAATGTTGTATGTGAATATTTTTTTAAGAATTCATAATTTCTCTGTTGATATCTAATATAAATCAAATCAAATGAAATCAAATCAAAGGTTTTTACGTACCTTACGAGGTAATACAAGAAATATTATATGAAAGAATGCCAAAGGTAACTTTTGAGACTAATTGAATTTATTCATAAATAGTATTTTTCACGTCAATGTAATATGCTTCATCAGGTTTATAACATGAATATGCAGAGGCTCGTTTGTGAATAAATTTAAGAAGTCTGCATTTTGTTCTTATTCTTATTATTCAGAGACGATTGCCATATTGGGCTGTAATTACTGTAAATGGTAACCAACAATATTATATAATTATGAATTAATGGCAACTTAACTTGCATGACTAGAATTTTTTCAACAAAGAAAAAATAGACTCAAGTTACATAACACATCCTCGGTGGAGGTCTGCCATTTCCAAGTGCTTTTGAGTGGATAGTCATTGCAAAGTGTCAAGGGCCATAACTCTCTAAATCTCCAGGGGGCATAATGATAAATCTATTAAAATGGAAAAAGCAGACGACTTTGTTTACCCTCAAAAGAAGTTGGGTCAAATATAATGTGTACCATATGACAAATATTTTATGGATATTATGGTGAAATAGAATAAAGGGGCATCAATCTGGAGGGAGTTTCTCGATTTTAGCTTCTTTCAGATCTGATTACTTTTGAACTTGCGAGGGAGATTTCCTTTCAGGTGCCACATAAAAGTCAAGAATTCATGTAATAAAATAAACAATACACCTGCATTCCCAAATGTGCCTGAACATCAAAGAAGATTATTTTAGTTAAAATCTTCTCAAATATTTCGGTAAACTATCTTTAAATAATGGTAATGTGTTAAAAAATACGAATCAAGAGAATTACTTAGTGAATTATTATTATATGTATTATAATTAGCATTGTATTTTAGAGCAGCTTTAGTTATGTGATGGCCACCCACACTGTATTATAAATAGATATATATATAATATTGACCAATATCTATAATGTTACTTATAAATTACTGTGAATCAAACGCAAGTACATATTAAAAAAGGGAGGATAGTTTGAAGTGTAATAACATCAATTAGAAAAATGTACAGTCTTATCTACAGCTCCCCACCCCCAAAACATACCAGCTTAATTACTCGCCCTTATATCAGGTAAGGGATAGCACGGTACATCAAGGGATCACAGAATAACTGCGGTGGGGGGGGGGGAGTATTTGGTGTCTACATGAATTTATGTGTGAAGGAAACTAATTGGTGATAAAATATGTATATCAGGTTGACTGACCAATCAGCCGCCTCGTTATATCATAGTGTCTTTAACCAATGACAGCAGTTCATACATAATGACATACATTCAGTGGTAAGAAAAACCAATAAAATTGTAACGATATGGCTATCACAACCCTGTTGTTTTGAGATAAATTGATTTTAGAAATATAGAATCAGGAAATGGGGGAAAAAGCACGTAATTCAGTACAAAACTCGCATGCAACAACATAGAAAGAATAAAATAACACAATAACACATTAATAACACATTAAAAACACATTAATAACACATTAATAACACATTAATAACGCGGTCAAAGTTGAAGAGGACAGTGCAAAAAGAGAGAAACATTAAACGAACCCAAAATTAGTTGAATCCATGGAAAATTTTGGAGAAAATTGTGACAAAAATATTAATATCCGTAAATGAATAGATGTATTATAGATTACTGCGGATTTCAGATATCATCTGCAGATTTTAAATAGTCGGTTATTGTTTTGAAGTCGAATCGTGGAGGGAATCGTTTAGTCGTTTCGTGTTTGTCACTGTGCCATTTAAAGGTGGCTAGAAAACGCGCCTGTAAACTATCAAATGATTGCGTGCAGCATTGGAAACCGGGTGTCGAAACGGCTCGTAAAATATCCCACGATGCGACCGCACTATGCCATTAACGTAAGAAATTTACCCGTTCTTGATATCACGTGACAGATCGAGAGAGACCCCTAACCCGTCGATTCATGTAAACTTATATCCCAATCTTGTACGCACCGTGTTTTTATGAAAAAATGTAACTCTGATGGCTTTTGAATTTTAATTAATAAAATTCATTGGTCTCAAAAGGTGTTACCCTTACATTTTCTTATACTCGTTAGGACCAATACGGCTTTCCATATGAGATATTTATGTTTATTTTATGAAAGTGAACTGTAAATATTCCGTAGTACTTGAGGTCTTACGGATGGAGCTAGACAATGACGATGATACGATCACTTTAGAAAAAACGCAGTTCTCTTTTTGCCGCGATGAAGTTGATAAAGTTTTCATTTTCACGCCGTAATCAAGAGGGACGCTTGAAGAATACGCTCAGCGTCATCCGTGATTTGTGAAACGAAATGGAGTCATTAAGATCACGTGACGAGCATCTCGTTGGTCATTGGACGGGGGTCGCAACGCGCCGTCACAGTTATACGAGGGATGAAACGAGTTGAAAACCTCGAAATATTATTTGAATTGATGGCCTTAAATTGATCGTGGCGTGGATGAAGACGGATTTCACGCAATAATTCGATGGTGTACAAGTGCTTTAACATTTAACAGTCGGATTCTCGTGTGTGTGACAGGAACGAATTTCTAGAAATCGCTAGAAAGCGCTAGAAACCACCACAGTTAACAGTACAAACCTGGTTAACCTTGACAAAGAAAAGATTCTGGTTTATGAAATGGTTGTTGCAAAACACATCTGGGCTAGAACATTCAAATATCGTAAAAGGTCAATGATAAAGTACAACGTTTATACGCCGCAAGCATCAGCCAATGAAGGCTCTCGGATGCGGTTTATGATTAATGTCAACGGCAGCTATGCAGCGCCGAGACAATACCTTTGACACTCGCATATCACCCGTGAAAGACAATATAGAGCGTCTATCCATTTCACTTTGACCAATCGTACCCAAGAAATCAAAGCACTGTTGGACAGCTCGAAGCAATCGCCAAAGAATGATTCAATAAAATAAAATAAAATGTAATGAAATTATTTATATTGTCCTTTATCACAAATGGCCATCACCGACGCTTTACAAATTGAAATAGTCATAAGTAAATTATATTCAACAAATCTTATATTATAACGTAAAGGCGCTATCAGTTGACAAAGCAACAGATCTGTGAATGAGAGAGTTGAGGGTTCAAACCTCGATAGTAAATGCGGTTTACATTGTACTCTTGGGCAAAGGACTATTCACTGATATGATTGGTTGACTTAAGCATGAATAATTTGGAGGCTGGCGACGGTTACGTAAAAGCCTCCTTCTATGACTTTTCATTAAACGGTACTTTTTACTTAATTGCTGCTAAAGGTTGATAAAAATGTTCTTTTGGTATGGAGTTTAATGTCAGTAAAGTTAATTCCTAACAACCATAAAATACACCTTTCTCCAAACATAACTCGGTATGGATGGAAGGAAAGGTAGAGGTAGAGATAAAGGATTACAGTCGTCAATGTTGCTTGAGTGATAAAATATGGAGGTTTGTCAGTTCATAAAGAAACTAAGGGGAATTAGAGAGGCATGTTGAAAAATGAATAGGCACGAAATATAATGACAAATTTCTCTACCCTTATTGCTGTATTTTAGATGACTGGGACGTAAATTAGAGAGTGTAAGGATAAACGGAGCAATGAACTTACAGAATGACAGATTTCTCTGCCCATTTTGCTGTATTTTAAATAACTGGGACCTAAATTAGAGAGGATGAGGAGAAATAAAACGACGAACTTACATGGCTTCGAACAGATCGCGGTAGGCGGAGTCGCCGTCGTTGTTAGTGATGAGAAAGTCCAACTTCTCGATCATCTCCTGCTCGACGCCGCGGAAATTTCCGTTGCGTCTGTTTTCGCACGACATCATGTCGTAGAAGATTGGCAGCATCGTGCGCCGTAGCTCATCTTGCGGGACCAGCGTGACCTCGAGGAACGGTCCGATGAGCGAAGGAATGAAGTGATATTTGAGATCATCTAAATGAAACACGGGGATATACACGTAAAAAGTCACGAGGGTCAAACGTTAGTTCCAATACCGCCATATTCTCATATACTGTGGCGTTTTTCGGGCCAAAAACGCCTCAAACCCCATTGCCCATGGGGTCTGGGTAGCCCATGCAGTGTAGTTCTGTTGGGGCTTTTTCCCTCTGACGTTTGATGTGCTTCGGATGCTCTATCTGTGATCTCTATGTCGCTTACCTCCCCGCTATGTCGTCATTTCATTGTAAATAAACATGGACCTATCATAGACTTAGCGGAGTGCGTGACATCTGGAACCAGCGGCGTGAATGGAAAAAGGTCAATAGTCTGCCCAGACTCGGTGGGTTTTTCACACACTAGGTGTTTTTCCCCCACTCCTTATAAGTGAGGCTAATCAGATTGTCGTGTTAACCACATTAATAGGCTAGCTTTGTAAAGGGCCCATGATGGCCTATCACAACGATGACAACGGGGAGGTAAATGACAAAAAGACCATTCACAAGGCGTCTGATACATAGCCACAAAATAGGGAAAAAGCCCAAATAGAACCATACTGCAGTACCTCCCCTGGCCCCTATAGACACAGGGGTGCAAGGCGCTTTCTTCCAGAAGAAACTTCACAGGTAGTTTACTACCTAGAGTGCGATCGCACCAAGGTCTGCTGGGGTCAAACGCTCTAACCGCTACAACAACTGCCCTCCCCCCTGAAAAGACTCCATACGCATGTCCATATATAAAAAATGTGTGGTTTTTTATACATGGACATAAAAATCTATAGGCGATACATCAGGCTGTTTGATTATGGAATAAATTATTTATTAATCAAGATTATAGTAGGCCCGACAAGGCCACATAGACAAAATTATCAGTAATCACTAGTCATGGGAGATAATTCGATGCCAGACGGATGAGAGAATGTAATGAATAATTTAGACATACACCAGTCGGTGTCATCGCTCCATTTTGTTCTCACTCGTATCAATTAAGTCGATGATTAGAGCAGGATCTGATTACGGTAAATTCCCGACAGTATTCAACTAAAACTGTCTAGACTATAGGTAACACGGGGATTCGGGAGGGTGGGGGGAAGAGATTGCTGGATTTCATCGTCGCAACGTTCTAATTTCCTCAGAAGGATTCCGAGTTATTCGGATATTCTCGGATATTCGTGTCATCCGGTTATCTCTGTCGTCTGGAAGTTACGGATGAACTATTGCCCTTCCGGTCGGTTGTAACGAAAGGGGGGTGATACAGTCGTAGCGAGTGATGTGATTGGATGAGTCAACTACCGGACGGACATTACCGCCTTACCCTAATTCCCCACTATAATCAAGATAGGTTAACTATCTTCAGGAACGTAGTTTTCACCGTATGATAGACTTGCTCTTTAAAGGGTCTTAAAGGGGCGACGATGGCCCAGACAATGAGGTATACATAACGTACAAGTGCCACTTTGGCTCTTTCGCCGCTACATCCCGCAAAACCGCGATGAGTCCATCTTCTTTTGCACGATACCTTCTGCCGAATCCGTATTTGAAAGTCAGTGACTTTGGCGAGTAAAGAGTTAATAACCTTGTGATCAAATTGTGACATGACCTGCAGCCGCAGAATAAAAAATGGCTTCTGTAGTCTAGTAATGGTTGTTTCGTTGGTTGTTCAAGTTATTTTCTATTGCTTTTTCTTATTTCATTTAACTTATGTTCTTCAACACGTCATTTTTTTCGCGCTCTCTCTCCCTCGCCCTTCTTAACCGCCCCGTCAAGAAGACCCATTAATATGTCATAAAAGCGGCTTTATATGTATTGCTATCAGGAATCGAGAAATCCTCTTTTAATCCCGGAAGTGCTTCGTACATTCCGTGATTGCTTCTCACAGACAACACTATATAGCACTAGGATACAAGCCGCGTGCCAATTCAGACATGTATACCTATTGACTGTGAGTGGGGGTCGATACTTTTATTAATTGTTGACCAGAGGCCACTGTGACAGAGCGTGAATACCATGGCACTATATATATATATATATATGACTGCTTTATTATCTATGTATATCCCTGCGTTATTGATAATGTCTATTGTGTACATACGGGAGCGGGAAAGATATCGTTAGGCTGAGATCTTTGCTATTGTGAAAAGCCTAGATTGGTCATTAGTCTAGTCAGTATACATTTTTATATTTTATTTTTATTTGGGAGGGGCGGCTTTTAGTGCCATATGCCTTATCTAGCCATGGTAGGGTAAATAAATAGACTTTGTAAGGCTTGTTCCCCCAGATATTCAAAAGACATTCATTAATTAATATAATGGAGACAATATAGACAGCTCAATTCTGTTTATGTCTATGAACAGCTAAGTTTGAGGGGATTCCGCACCGTGGTTCTCCAGGTAACTATGGACAGGTACCTTTAATGGGGTTTTGCATTGCAGTTCCCCAGGTAACTATGGACAGGTAACTTTAATGGGGTTTTGCATTACGGTTCT
This sequence comes from Epimenia babai, assembly GCA_011762755.2. Classification (NCBI taxonomy): domain Eukaryota; kingdom Metazoa; phylum Mollusca; class Solenogastres; order Cavibelonia; family Epimeniidae; genus Epimenia; species Epimenia babai. Next base: position 331 of record WURV02159256.1, on the reverse strand, counting down.
CCAGGTAACTATGGACAGGTAACTTTTATGGGGTTCTGCACTGCGGTTCTCCAGGTCACTATGGACAGGTAACTGTAACAGGGTTCTGCACTGTGGTTCTCCAGGTCACTATGGACAGGTAACTGTAACAGGGTTCTGCACTGTGGTTCTCCAGGTAACTATGGACAGGTAACTTTAATGGGGTTTTGCATTACGGTTCTGCAGGTAACTATGGACAGGTAACTTTAACAGGGTTCTGCACTATGGTTCTCCAGGTCACTATGGACAGGTAACTGTAACAGGGTTCTGCACTGTGGTTCTCCAAGTCACTATGGACAGGTAACTGTAACAG
>WURV02159245.1:0-15917 GCA_011762755.2 Epimenia babai | reverse complement strand
CTTGCGCCCGTGTTCATCGGGGTCGTCATGGGGTTCGTGTATCCGGCTTACAGCCAGCAGCGCGAGAGCCTCGGCGGCCTGATGCAGATGTTGAACCTCAAGGAGTTCTTCGGTGGCGATCGATATGTTCTCGCCGTCCGGGGCCTTCAGCATGCCGCTCCAGCACCCACTGGTGCTGGTGATCTGCGCCGTCATAGCCTCGATCGCGCCGATCGCGATGCCTGCAGGGGAGCGGGGCAACGGGCTGGATCTGCTGTTGGCCACTCCGCTGACTCGCGGCCAGATTGTGATCACGCTGGCCGTGTTCGGTACCGGTGTGGCCCTGATGTTCGGCGCAGCCGGTCTCGTCGGCACGCGGGTGGCGGCGACGATGTCGGGCGAGGTGGATGCGGTTTCGTGGACGGCATTTGCCGTCGCTGCGCTCAACCTGTCCACGCTGTGTCTGGTATTCGGCGGGATTTCGATGGTGGTCTCTGTACACGCGCGTGATCGCGCGCAGGCCACGTTGACCATCGGCGCGATTGTGTTCGTGTCACTGATTCTCGATGTTACGGCTCGCTTGTGGCCGGCGGGCAAGGCCATCGGCTTCTTCACGCCGTACGGATACCTGCGTCCCGCCGTGATCGTCGGCGACAAGGGCGATATCGGTGTCGGCGCCGTGGCCGCACTTCTGATGGCCGGCGCAGCGAGTGCCCTGATGCTGCTCGCGCTCCTGGTCCAGATCCGCCGTCGCAGCGCATAACTGCGTTCGCCTATCTGTACTGGTCGCTGACCTGCGGTAGAGATGACGAGCGTGGGCGGTCTTCGCTCAGGGTGTCATCGCCTTCGGTGACCTGAAGGAACTGATCCGCCGGCACGTTCTCGAACACGCTGACGCGCTTCGCACGGCCCGGCCAGCGGATTTCCAGGCGGTCAATCGTAGCAGTGGTGCCCAGCCCGATGATCTGGCGCAGGTCACTCTGTTGGCCGACGTGGCCATGACCGCCGCAGACCTCACGAATCTGCGTGAAGCCCCCGGCAGTGATGAGAATCCGCGCGCCGATCGCGCTCCGGTTCGCGCCGTTGGCGTCCGGCCCGGCCCCTTGCAGGCGAAGCGACAGGAAGTGGTGACCCTTGCGATTCGCGATGTCATTGCGCCATAGCGCGACCTGCAACGGCATGCCCTGCCGCATCTCACCCGGCAACCGGTTGTGCGTGTTGCCCACCAGGATGTCCAGGTCACCATCGCGGTCAAAGTCGGCCAGCGAGAGCTGCGTGGCGCTCCGCCAATCGAGTCCGGCCGCCGATGTCACGTCTTCAAACGTGCGCGTCTCGGGATTCTGGCGCATCGTCGTGCATGAGTTGACAGGTCGTATCGGCGGACCAGCCGGTCATCGGCGCCGGTGGCCAGCCATCGCGAGTCGGGGCTGAAGGCCAGACACTGGATATCGTCGGTGTGGTCCTCGAACCACCGGATGTGCGCCAGCGACTCCGCGTCCCACAATGCCGCCCGCAGATCCTGCGAGCCGGTGGCGATGAAGCGGCCGTCCGGGCTGAATGCCAGTGCGTTCAGATCGTCGGTGTGACCGACCAGTCGGCCGACTTCCTCGAACGACTCCGTGTCCGCCACGCAAACGTCGTCGCCATCCGCCCAGGCGATCCGCGAGCCATCCGGCGAGAACGCGACCTGGTCAGCCGTGTTTCCTCGCCGCCCGTTGCGGCGGATCCGTTCGCGCACAGGATCGACCTCCCAGACCATCACGCTGCTGTCACTACCACTGGCCGCAAGCAGGCTGCCATCGGGCGAGAACGCCAGGCAGTTCAGCTCATCCATGTTCGTTGCCAGGTGGCGCAGGGTGCCGGGTCGGTCGGGCGAGTTGACCAGCCACACGTTCGGGCCACTGCCGACAGCAGCCATTGAACCGTCCGGCCTGACCGCCAGCGTCTCGATCGCCGCTCGCGTGGGCAGGGGAGAAACCGTGGATCGATCGTCTACGCGCCACAACCGCACGGTACGGTCTGACGACGCGGTGACCAGCATCCCCGAACCGGCGAATCGTGCCCGGCGGACGGGCTGGACGTGCGCGGTCAGGCGCTCCATCAGTTGCCCTCGCGACGTCCACATGCGCAGCGTCCCGTCGTAGGCGCCGGCCATCAAGTGACCGTCAGGATGGAACTCCACGCACATCTGCCGGCTGCGATCGCCCTTGAAAGCGTTCAGCAAGCGTCCGTTGCTCGCCGCCCAGATCCCGATCGTGCCGTCATCCGAAGCGGTGGCAACCCGTTGACCGTCGGGTGACCACGCCACGCCGTTTACGTCTCGCGTGTGATCGGTGATGGTCAGACGACAGCTACCGGTGGTCGGGTCCCAGACGCGCGCTGTGGTGTCCCGTGAGGCGGACGCCAGGCTGCGCCCATCAGGGCTGAACGCCAGCCCGGTCACCCGTCCGCTGTGACCCTCCAGCGTGCGGCGAGTGATGTTGGTCGGTACGTCGACAATCGCGACTCGCCCGTTGCCGATCCCGGCGGCGAGGGTGGACCCATCGGGCGAGAAGTCCAGCGCGGTAACGTCGCCACCCAGGCGGAACTGGCGCATCGGCTTGTGAATGCCGCCCTCGATCATCAACACCGTGATGCCGAGCGCGATCGCAATCCGGTGGGCGTCGCGTGAAATCGCAATCGCCCGCCCGGATGCTCCCTGGTCAATCGTGACCGACTGGTGAATGCCGGTGTCAGTGTGGAACAGCATGATCGTGCCGTTGTCCCCCAGCGAGGCGATCACACGGCCGGTCGGGTCGACGGCAACGTCGGCCAACTCGTCGTCGTGCTCGTTACAGGTGCCGTCGTAGAGGAACCACGGCGCGGGCGTTAGCAGGTTGACCGCGGACGCGCGGCGACCCTCCACACCCGTCAGCAGGACCATCGCACGGCCCGCGTCACCGGTCTCGAGTTCCGCGGCTGCCCGGAACGCCAGCGCAGCGTCGAGCGCGGCAACCGCTTCGCGGCGTTGCTGGTCGGCCTCGGCACGAGCCGCAGTTGCAGCTTCGGCTTCCCGCTGGGCGGTGGTCTCGGCCGTGCGGGCGCGATCGGCTTCCTGGCGAGCAGTACGGCCGAGTTCCAGCGCGCGACTCTGACCCAGCGCCAACGAAATGGCGAGGCCGATCAACAACAGCACGATCATCGTGACGCCGCTCATCACCTTCCAGTTGCGTCGCATCCAGCGGGCGCTTCGGCCCACTGCCGAGTAGCGAACCACCGACACGGGACGCCCGGCCATCCACGCTTCGACATCAGCCTGCAGTTCGGCGACGGTCTGGTAGCGCCTGCCGCGGAACGGGCTCATCGCGCGAGTGACGATTGCCGACAATTCCGGCGGGGCATCGCGCTTCACGTCGATGACGGCGGGCGGGCCCTGATTGACCACCTGGTCGAGCACCGCCATCGGGTCCTGTCGGACGTCGAACGGCGCTTGCAGCGTGATCATCTGGAACAGGATCGCGCCGAGGCTGTAGATGTCGGACCGCTCATCGATGCGCTCCAACTCACCCGCCGCTTGCTCGGGGGGCATGTAGGCCGGCGTGCCGATCACTTCGCCATCAAACGTAAGCAGCGGATTCGCTGCGTCGCTCCCGGACGATTGTGGGCGGCCGGATGCTCGCCGATCACTCCGTTCGCGCGTAGCGGGCCCGGGGGCTTTCGGTGTGTTGCGCTCGCCCTCGCCGTTCAACAGCCGGACTACCCCCCAGTCCATCACCTGCACCTCGCCGAACTCGCCGATCATGATGTTCTCGGGCTTGAGATCCCGATGAATCACACCGCGACTGTGGGCGAAGGCGACGGCGTCGCAGACCTTGAGAAAGATGCGTAGCAACTCGCGCAGATCGTGCGGGTCGTTGCCCATCACCATCCCGGCAAGGGTATCGAACAGCGCGCGGCCGCGAATGCACTTCATCGCGAACCACAACTGGCCGTCGGCAGTCACACCGGTCTCGTGCACGGGAACGATGTTCGGGTGCTCGAGCTGGCCAGTCGTACGGGCCTCCAGCAGGAACCGCTCAGCGAGTGTCGCGCCGTCGCCGGAGCGGTCGAGCAACATCTTGATCGCTACGTCGCGGTCCAGGTCGGGGTCGTGGGCGAGCAGTACTTCTCCCATTCCGCCGATGCCCAGCTGTTGCTGGATCAGAAACCGACCAACGCGTTGGCGTCCTTCGTCATCGATGAACGTGTCCCCGGAGCGCTGCGTCGGCTCACTCAGCGGCGTGACGCGCATCGCTCGTTCGCGTGGCGCCGGGCTATCGACACTACCCGCCATCGTGGGTGGCGCCGCCTCGTTCTGCAGGTCGGCAAGGTCGGCGAGATCCAGCGGCAGTGAATTCTCATCGGCAGAGATCGCACTGACGATGTCCGGATCAAACGCCGAGTCTCGCTGCGCCAGCAGATGCGTCAGTTCTGCGAGCGGATCCTCTGCGGCCAGCGCTGCACCCACCAGGTCACGGGTGCGGGTCATCGACTGGAAGCGATTGTCCGGATCCTGCGCCATCATCCGGCGGACCAGTCGCGCGACCGGCTGCGGCAGGTCGGGCGCTACCTCGCTCAGTTTGTTCGGCGCGTCTCCCCGCCGCTTCCGTGCCAGAACGCGGAAGCCAGAGGTGCCGTGGGGGGTGCGACCCGACACCAGATAGTAGAGCGACGCACCGAGCCCATAGACATCGGCGCGTTCATCCACCGGTCTGCCAAGCGCCTGCTCGGGCGCCATGTATTCCGGCGTGCCGAGAATCTGCCCCTGCACCGTTAGCGCTGGCCCGGAGTCAGGGCCTGCGGCTTCCACGCGGGCAAGGCCGAAGTCCACCACTACGGCCGCATTCGTTTGCGACTCCAGCAGGATGTTGGCGGGCTTGATATCCCGATGCAGCACCCCGGTGGCATGAGCAGCGGCCATCGCATCGGCAACATCGCGGACGATTTCCAGAGCGCGCGGCCAGTCCAGTACCTGGCTGCGGACGGCGGCAGACAGGCTGACGCCATCGACGAAGCGCATCTTCACGTACTGGAAGTCCCCGTCGCGGCCCGCCCTGTAGACGCGGGCGATCCCCGGGTGATTCACGCGGGCCAGCGACTCTGCTTCGCGAGTCAGCCGCTTCGAGAGAATCTCCGTTCGTTGGGAATCGGCGTCGCCGAGCGGGATCAACTTCAGGGCGACGGGAATCCCGAACTGCTGATCATGCGCAAGGTACACCGCCCCCATCGCACCCGCTCCCAGGCATCGTTCGATGGGGCAGCCGGCGATGGTCTGGCCGATCACGGACAGCGGGTCTGGATCTCGTTGATTGGGCACGACAGGGCGGGGCTGGTAGAACCACTGGTCCAATCTACATCAGTACCGGCACATTCTCCCGCTGCCGCTGACGCACTCGGCTGGATGCTTACCGCGAACTGGCGGAGATATGACTGTCCGAATTGCACAAACTGGCTGACTCGCGCTAGACTGGTTGCCCCAGCGCGCTCCGCACTACTCACTGCATCATGCCGCGACGCCAACCCGAACCGGGGGCCGGCAATCTGCCCGAGCGACCGACCGGAAAACGGCCGGCGCGGAAGGCACGTCGAGTGGTGCCTACCGAGAGTGTCGAGGACCAGCCCAACCCGAATACTCTCCCCGCGCTGTCGCCCGAGGTGGACCCCGGAGTGTCGATCCCCGGCGGCGAAACGGCCGTGCAGCGCGCGCGACGCCAGCTTCGTGGCGGCCAGGCGCCGGGTGGCGGAGCCGGGCCGATCACCCTGTTCCAGCAGGCGGCATATAAGGAAGGCGGCACACCGGTCACTCGCAGCGCGACCCACAAGGTGGTGCTCGACAGCACCGTCCCTCGCGCTCGTGGCATGGATCGGTTGGTGTTCCATGACGAGGAACTCGGCCGCGGCGGTCTCGGGATTGTGCGCGCCGCTGAGGACAAACTGCTGCGACGCGAACTCGCGGTGAAGGAGTTGCACTGGTCGTTCGATGAGCGCGCGATTGAAGCGTTCATTGAAGAGGCGCAGGTCACCGGCCAACTGGAGCACCCGAACATCGTGCCCGTGCACGAACTCGGCTTCAGCAAGGACGGCATGCCGTACCTCGTGATGAAGCGGGTGGTCGGCCGCAACCTTGAGACGATCATCGACGAAGCCGACGAGCGGATCCGGGAGGCGCAACGCGATGACCCGGCCGAGGCCTTGCGGGTGGGCGCGCGCGATGAACGCTACCTGCTCGATATCTTCGAGAAGATGTGCGACGCGATCGCCTACGCGCACAACCGCGGCGTGATCCATCGCGACATCAAACCAGCCAACGTGATGATCGGCGAGTTCGGTGAAGTGCTCGTCGTGGACTGGGGCCTGGCGAAACCGCTCGGCCGGGCCGGTGGCGATGCGCGATCAACCTCGGGCGCGGTGCGCGCCAGTCAACGTCCCGGCGGGTCGCAAAGCCCGATCAACCCGGACTCGGCTACCGTGGGACCGGACTCCAGCGACAAGCTGGTGTGGTCCGATCGCCGCCAGGAACACGCGGACCAGACGATTCAGGGCACGGTGATGGGTACGCCGGCCTACATGCCGCCCGAACAGGCGCGTGGTCGCACCGCTGACATGGACGAGCGAACTGACATCTATTCGCTTGGCGCGGTGCTCTACGACATGCTGACCGGCCAGCCGCCGTTCGCCGGTGATGCCGAGGTGGTGCTCGACCAGGTGCGCACCGGCCGTATCACGCCACCCAGCCAGAAGGCCCGCGGTCGCCACGTACCCCGCGAACTCGAGGCGGTGGTGCTGAAGGCGATGGCCTATCGCCGGACGGATCGCTACTCGTCGGTTGCAGAGTTGAAGTCCGACATCGACGCGTATCGAGACGGCCGCACGTTGTCGGCGATCGACTACTCGCCGTGGGAACTGATGCGCAAGTTCGCGATGCGACATCGTGGCCCGGTATTCACGGCGTTGGGTGCTGCTGTACTGCTGATCACGGTGATCGTGTGGTCCATTCTGTCGCTGGACGCGGAGCGCACGAAGGCCCTCGCGCAGGCGGAACGGGCCGACAAGGAAGCGATCAACGCACGAGACGCGGGCCGCGTGGCGAGGGAACAGGCCGCGCTTGCAGCCGACGAAGCGCGACGCGCCGAGCAGTCCGCTGAACGTGCCGCAACCGAAGCATCCGCCGCGGACCGTGCCCGTGCCGAAGCCGAGCGCGAACGGCGCGACACCGCCCGCGCCTTTGACGCCGCACTCGCGTTCCGCGCCGACCACGCCCTGAAGAACAACGATGTGCTCTCCGCTGTCGCCCTGCTGCGCGAAACCAAGAGCACCCGTGCCACGGTCACCCGCTTTGCGATCCGCCCGCCACCGATGACCTGGCATGCGCGTCTGGATGGCCACGAAGACTCCGTTCACTGCACCGCGATCAGTCCTGACGGCCTGCTCATCGCCAGTGGCGCCGACGACAAGACCGTGAAGCTGTGGCGCGTGACCGATGGCGAATCCGTTGCGACCTTGCCGGGGCACGAAGGCCCAGTGGTTGATATCGCGTTCTCTCCCGACAGTCGCACGCTGGCGTCGGTCTCGATTGATGGCGACATCCGACTGTGGGACACCCGCAGCTATCGTCCGGCCGGTCGGATTGCTCTTCCCGGGTTGCTGGGCCTGATGCGCTTCGGCTCCAGCGTGTGCTTCACGCCTGATGGTCGCAAGCTGATCGCCGGCGGCTTCGGGGCCACCATCTGGGATGTTGCCTCGCAGAAGCAGGTCGGGATGATCGCCGAAGCGTTCGGTGGTGACATGCAGGCGCGGATGGCCGAGATGATGACGAACCCGCAGTTGATGCGGGACATGATGCGTCGCATGCAGGACATGTTCGACGGCCGACGACGTCCCGGCGGGTCGGACTCGTCGCAGCTTCCGATCAGTTCCACGCTCAGTGTTGACGTCAGCCCGGACGGGTCGCGGTACATGACCGGCGAGTCGGACGGCACGTTGCGGTTGTGGGACGCGACCAGCTACAAGGAGATCGCGAAGCTCGACGGGCACCTGCACATGGTGGTCTGCTCCGCCTGGGAACCCGATGGACGGTTGCTGGTTACCGGCAGCTTTGATCGCACGATCCGCATCTGGGACACCGTGCGCAACGAGGAGATGGACCGCCTGCAGGGCCACGACGACTGGGTTACGGGCGTACGCTGGCTGCCTCCGTCGCGGGATGGTCGCAAACGGTTGATCTCGGTCTCGCGTGATCGAACGGCACGGGTGTGGGACGTCGATGAGGCCCGCGAGGTCTTCCGGCTGCCCGCCAACAACGGCCCGCTGACCCGCGTGGACAAGGTTCCGGGCAGCACCATCGTTGCCATCTCGTCGGGCGACCGGACGGTACGTCTCTACGAACTGGCGAATCAGGCAGCCGACCCGGACATCATCGGGCGCCATCAGTCGCTCGTGCTGGATCTGGCATTCAGCCCCGATGGCCGCATCCTCGCGACCGCATCGCACGACCGCACGGTGCAGCTGTGGGACGTGGTCAACCGTCGGTCGATCGGCTACGGGCCGCGACACCGCCGCAGCGTGAACGCCGTTGCGTTCAGCCGGGACGGCCGTCTGTTGGCCACATCGAGCACGAGTGAATCGGTGGTCCAGATCTGGGATATCGACCAGAACGCACCCGCTGCGAGCGTGCAGTACCCGCAGAACGTCGGCGACATCGCGTTCACACCGGACGGCACCCATCTGATTGTCGGGCTCGCTGACGGCAACGTGTACCTCCACAACCTGCTGACCTCGCGCGACGAGACGCACCTGATCGGTCACACCGCGGCGATCACCTCCGTGGCCGTGAGCCATGACGGGCGCTGGCTGGTCACCGGCTCGGAAGACCGGTCCGCGCGAATCTGGGATCTCGAGACCCAACTGGAAGCGGGCCGGCTGCTCGGCCACTCCGAACCGCTACTGGCCGTTGCCGTCAGCCCGGATGCCCAGCACGTCGCGACCGGTTCGATGGACGGCACGGTGCGAATCTGGGACCTGTCGCGGCGCCTGCAGGTCCAGCAACTCGACGGCCACGACCGGGCGATACTCAGCGTCCGCTTCTCGCCCGATGGTCAGTTGTTGGCCACCAGCACGCTCAACGACATGGCGTCCGATGGCGTGACCCGCGTGTGGGATGTCCGCGATGGACGCGAACTGACCCGTGTGGAGACGCAGGGCGCCTCGACGTTCAGCCCCGACGGGCAGCTGCTTGCCGTCGGGGCGGCCAACGGCGGCGTGCGCATCTGCGGCTCGGCAGTACCGTCGGATCGCGATGTGGTCGCGCGGATCACCGGCCTGGAACGTGACGCGTTCGACCTGCGCCCGGTCAGCAAGTCGCGCGAACGCAAGCTACGCCAGCAGTTCCCGGCGTTGCCGAACGTCTGGAACCCGCCCGACCCCGTGACAGCCGCGTTCTGGACGGCCTGTTGGGAGACGCTCAACGCGCTTGCGGGCACCGAAGAGACCGGCCCCGTGGAGACTGACCATCCCGATTTCGGTCGTGCGCTCCGACCCCTGCAGAGCTGGCGAGAACGGCACCCGACCCATCGCATGGCGGAAACCGCCGGCGATATCCTGAGCGCGGCGCGCGACCGACGCGATCCGCTGGCGATCATCCGCAACTGAACGCGTCCCGACGCCCCGGGTCCCGACGACCCGTTCGGTGGTCACGCAGCGAGCAGCGGCTTCCCCGAAAACCGATCTGACGCTACAGTCCGGCGCGGTTTCTGCCGACCGATAGATACGGGGTCCGATTGCTCTCGCGGTGCATCCATGACTGACGCCAACGCCACGCTGCCCACGCCGACCGCCATTCTCGCTGAACGGGTAGCAGCCGACCTGCAACTGCCTCGCGGCGGCGTGCTCAACACGGTCACGCTGCTGGAGGAAGGCAGCACGATTCCGTTCATCGCGCGCTACCGCAAGGAAGCCACCGGGTCGCTGGATGAAGAGCAGATCGAAAAGGTGGCCGAGCGCCGCACGTACCTGCTGGATCTGGATTCGCGTCGGCAGTCAATCATCAAGGAGATTGACGGGCAGGGCAAACTGACGCCGGAGTTGCGTCAGATGTTGGACTCGGCGCAGACGAAGATCGAACTGGAAGACCTCTACCTGCCGTACAAGAAGAAACGCCGCACCAAGGCTCAGATCGCCCGCGAACGCGGGTTGGAGCCGTTGGCCGAGGCGATTCTCGGCGGCGAGCTCGGCGATGACCTCGACACGATTGCTGCGACGTACGTCAACGAAGCGAAGGAAGTGGCCGACGTCGCCGCCGCGATCGAGGGCGCCAAACACATCATCGCGGAAGAGGTGGCGCACAACGCCGACGTCCGCCAGATGGTGCGAACCGCGTTCTGGGGTCGCGGCAAGATCCGCGTCGAGATCAGCGACGAGAAGGCCGACAAGGAAGGCAAGTTCCAGGACCTCGGCGACTACAGCCAGCCGGTCAACAACCTGCCTGGCCATCGCATCCTGGCGGCCAACCGCGGCGAGCGTGAGAAGGCGCTGCGTGTGCGTGTGGAAGCTGACACCACCGGAGAAGCGGTTGCGCTGAAGCAGGGCAACATCGCCCGGCCGAACACCGCGGGCGGAAACGTGGTCGCCGACGCGATCGATGACGGCTTTGACCGGCTGCTGCTGCCGAGCCTCGAAGCCGAGGTGCGCGTAGACCTGACCGAACAGGCCGACCTCGAAGCGATCGAGGTGTTCGCCGACAACCTGCGCTACCTGTTGATGGAAGCCCCGCTCGGCGCGAAGCCCGTGCTCGGCGTAGACCCCGGCTTCCGCACCGGGTGCAAGCTGGCGGTGGTCGGTACCAGCGGCGAGTTCCTGGAAGACGCCGTGATGTACCCTACCGCACCGAAGAACGACGTTGCAGGCGCGGCCGTGCTGATCAAGAAGCTCTACGACAAGCACCGGTTCGAATACGTGGCAGTCGGCAACGGCACGGCCAGCCGCGAGACCGAGGCGTTCCTGCGCTCGCTAGCCCAGCACGGCATGGAATTCACCGTGGTGATGGTCAGCGAGAGCGGGGCCAGCGTCTATTCCGCCAGCCCCACCGCGCGCAAGGAGTTCCCCGATCTCGACATCACCGTGCGCGGCGCGATCAGCATCGCCCGCCGGCTGCAGGATCCACTGGCCGAACTGGTGAAGGTGGACCCCAAGAGTATCGGCGTCGGCCAGTACCAGCACGACGTCAACCAGCGCAACCTGAAGGACGCGCTCGACCGCGTGGTTGAAAGCTGCGTCAACGCAGTCGGCGTCAACGTCAACACAGCCAGCGTCGAACTGCTGCAGTACGTCTCCGGCATCGGCCCCCGCGTCGCGAAGAACATCGTCGATCACCGCACTGCCAACGGGTCGTTCACCAGTCGTGCGGAACTGAAAAAGGTGGCCGGCCTCGGGCCGAAAGCATTCGAGCAGTGCGCGGGATTCTTGCGAATCAACGCCGGCAAGAACCCGCTGGACCGTACCGCCGTCCACCCGGAACGCTACGACGTGGTCGCGCGCATGGCGGCGGCGCTGTCCGCGTCGGTCGAAGACCTCGTAGGCGATCGCAGCCGCGTGTCGTCGTTGTCGCCGCAGCAGTTCGTGTCGGAGGCAGACGGTGTCGGCTTGCCGACGATCGAGGACATCATCGCTGAGCTCGTTCGCCCCGGACGCGACCCGCGTGGCGGTTTCCAGGCATTCGAGTTCGCCGATGTCCATGACATCAAGGACCTCAGCGAAGGGATGATCATCCCCGGCATCGTCACCAACGTGACGAAGTTCGGCGCCTTCGTTGACCTCGGCGTGCACCAGGACGGCCTGATTCACATCTCGCAGCTGTCGGATGACTTCGTCGAGGATCCGGCTGACGTCGTTCACGCTGGCCAGAAGGTGCAGGTGCGCGTGATGCAGGTAGAAGTGGAACGCAAGCGCATCGGCCTCAGCATGAAGGGTCTGCACCTCGACTGACGCGCGCACCGGCGAGGGTCATGATTGGTATCCTGCCCGCGCCGATGCGTTGATTAGACCCGACCCTGTGACTGCCGCGGAGACGTTCCCATGGCCCAGACGCCGTCCACGATGAAACTGCAGGTTGGAGATGCCGCGCCCGCGTTCACCCTTCCCGAGCCCGGTGGCACCCCCTGTTCGCTGGCCGACGTTGCAGGCAAGCCGGTGCTGGTGGCCTTCATCTGCAACCATTGCCCGTTCGTGATTCACCTGCGCGAGGCGTTGGCGGCATTCGCAAAGGAGTACACGGCGAAGGGGCTCGCGGTCATCGCGATCAACTCCAACGACGTCGAGAAGTATCCGGACGACGCGCCGGACAAGATGATCGAGGAGAAGGCCGCCGCTGGTTACGACTTCCCGTATCTGTTCGACGAGGACCAGTCAGTGGCAAAGGCGTATGCGGCAGCGTGCACGCCGGACTTCTACCTGTTCGATGCGGCGCACAAACTGGCGTACCGCGGCCGCTTCGACGATACGCGTCCGCGGTCGGGAACGACGCCGACCGGTGCCGACCTGCGCGCTGCAGCCGATACGGTGCTGGCTGGCAAGGCGGCAGACGGCGAGCAGGTGCCGTCGATGGGCTGCAACATCAAGTGGAAGGAAGGCAACGCGCCGGACTACTTTGGTTGAAGTCCGGTCGGGGTCACACGGCGGATGCGCACCCGATACGGCACCGCAGGTCGCGACCTTCGCGGGGCGGATTCGCTTGACCCCCGAATCGGGCCCCGATACAGTCCGCCCGCTTCCCGTGCAGTTGCCGTCTGTCATTCGGTTTGCATCGAACCGGACCGATTCGGCTGCGTATCCCGGGGAGTCCCTTCCGCCAATTCACGTCCTGACGTCCGCGATTCCGCCGCGGGTGCCTATGCTCGCCGCCTCGCTGTTTCTGTCGTTGATGGGGTTCTGGCTGCTGCTCTCGGGGGATATCTTCCAGGGCTTCGACCATCCCGGCATCGTCAAGCACCCGTACCTCTTCTGGTGCGGGGTGGTCTGCTGCTCGTTGGTCACCTGGGTTTCACTGCGCAAGGGCATTGTCGATCCTGAAGGCCATCCGGTGGGGATGCTTCTGCGTGCGTGGATCTACGTGCCGTGGCTCCTCTGGGAGATTCTGAAGTCCAACATCGACGTCGCAGTTCGCGTCTGGCACCCGAAGCGGCCGATCGCTCCGCGTGTGTTCGCCGTGCCGCACCGGTTGAAGACGGACCTCGGAGTGGTGGTCTACGCCAACTCGATCACGCTGACGCCGGGCACCGTTACGGTTGATGCTGGCCGCGATCAGTTGTTGGTGCATGCGTTGCACGAAGGCGCCGTGAAGGGCCTGCTGACCGGCGACATGCACGACCGGGTGGAAAAGCTCGAAGTCCGCAGCAAGGTTGCCGAACGCAATGTGCCCAGGCCCGACGATGGTGCAGAGGCCTCGTTGATCGGTCGCAAGGCCGACATGGCTGCGGTCGCGGAGTTGATGAACGAGCGTTCCGCGGAACAGAAAGCCGCACGCCCCGAGGGCTCGACCGGCGGTACCGACGCGGAAAAGAAGGCTGCCGACGACAAGCCGGCGGAGGAGGGCTGACGCATGAATGTCTGGCTCCTCGTTGCCGGCGTGGTCCTGCTGATCAGCATTCTGCTGGTGCTGATTCGCGCGTTCGTCGGGCCCACCACGTATGACCGCATCCTGGCCGTCAACATCACGGGCACCAAAACCGTGGTGCTGGTGGCGTTGCTCGGCTTCATCAACTGGCCCGCGCAAGCCTTCTTCGTCGACATCGCGCTGGCCTATGCGCTGATCAACTTCGTTACGACTGTCGCCATTCTCAAGTTCATCGAATATCGCCGCCTCGGCTGACGCGGGGAGACCGCACCGCATCGCATGGATATTGTCCTGATCATCGTGATTGTGCTGATGGTGGCCGGGTGCTTCTTCGCCCTGACCGCCGCGGTCGGCATGTTGCGGATGCCGGACTTCTACACGCGCCTGCATCCGGCCGGGAAGGCGGACACGGCGGCGCAGGGGTTCATCCTGGCCGCGTTGATCGTCATGGCGCTGGTCGGCCCACCTGCGGCCGAACGCATGGCTCCCACCGACGCCGAACTGCGAGCGCAGAGCGAGTCAACCGCCGGCGACGACCATGCGCACGATGACGGACACGGTGACCATCACGATCACGCCCATCACGACCACGGCGACGATGCCGAACATGCGCACGACGATCACTCGACGGACTTCGGCAGCCAGGCGCCGGATATCGGCACGGCCATCAAGTTGCTCCTGATTATCGCGTTCCTCGTGATCACCGCGCCGACCGCCACCCATGCGATCTGCAAGGCGGCGTGGCTCGGCAAGTTGCAACCGTGGATGAACGACGAGTCGCGCGCCAACGAGGCGCAGGCCAACGCCGAATCGCTCGACACGCTCTCCAACTACTGGGTTTCCACCACCGGTATCCGACGCAAGATGGATCTGCTCGACGCGCAATCGACGAAAACCGACGACAGCGACGAGAAGGGGGGCAGCTGATATGGCAGAGACGCTGATCCTCGACCTGATCCTGCTGGGCCTCGCGTTCATCGTCGCGATTGCCTGCGTGCTGATGCGCAACCTGCTCGCGTCCGCTGCGATGCTGGCGATCTACAGCCTGTTGATGTCCATCGTCTGGACCAACATGTACGCGCTGGACGTTGCCTTCACCGAAGCCGCCGTCGGCGCGGGGATTTCCACGATCCTGATGATCGGGGCGCTGGTGATCACCGGCACGAAAGAGAAGGTGCAGAAGACCATTCACTGGCCTGCACTGATCCTCGTGACCCTCGTCGGCGCCGCACTGGCCTACGGCAGTCTGCAGTTGCCGGCGTTCGGCTCGCTGGATTCCCCGATCCATAACTACGTCTACGACGTCTACACCCACCAGGATCTCGGCAAGCCCGGCCCCGAAGCAGCCGGTGGGCCCGGCAGGTGGGACGAATCTCCGGATCCGGCGAAATGGCGCGAACAGCAGAAGGCCCTGCAGGCGGTGAAGTGGAAGACCACGCAACGCCAGCCGCGCCCGACCCAGTCGGCCCCCGGCGGCGAGAGCGCCAGCCACGGGTCGCATGACACCCACGCGACCGACGGGTCTGGCCACGACGACCATCACGGCGACTTCAGCCACCACTCGCCGAACCTCGTTACCGCTGTCCTCGCCAGCTACCGCAGCTTCGACACGATGTTCGAGACGGCCGTGATCTTCACGGCGGGCATCAGCGTGATTCTGCTGCTGCGCCGTCGCGAGACGGTCATCCCTCCGAACCACAAGGGCAAGGCTCCGGCCGGCGACAAGCCGACGGACGACCCGGAGCCGGTGCAGCCTGACAAGGCGGAGGTGCGCTCATGATGCGCGATCAGAAAATCCTCCGCGTTGTCACCAAGTTGCAGATTCCGTTCGTGATGGTGTTCGGGTTCTACGTGCTGACCCACGGCGAACTCGGCCCTGGCGGCGGCTTTCAGGCTGGCGTGATTCTCGGCGCGGCATTCATCCTCTACGCGATGGTGTTCGGCAACGATGCACGACATCGGGTGCTACCGCGCAGACTCACCGACTTTCTCTGCGCCGCGGGCGTGACGCTCTATGTGGGCGTCGGCACGTACTGCATGCTGGCTGGCTACGCGTTCATGGACTACACCGCGATTGTTCCCGCGCACCCCGCTGACGCCGAGTCGTGGGGGATGACGCTGGTCGAGTACGGCGTCGGGATCACGGTGACCGCTGTGATGATCACCATCTTCAACGAGGTGGCGGAAGCCGGCGGGATGACCCCGGTGGACGAGAAGGCCGACGAGAGCCGGCTGGTTCGCTATAATAATCTTCAGGTACGTTCATGCACCACCCTCAGCCTATAATAATCTTCAGGTACGTTCATGCACCACC
>WURV02159234.1:0-15917 GCA_011762755.2 Epimenia babai | reverse complement strand
TAGAGCTAACACCTGATCTAACACCTGATACTAACAGTAAGTAGAGCTAACACCTGATACTAACACATGATACTAACAGTAAGTAGAGCTAACACCTGATACTAACAGTAAGTGGAGCTAACACCTGATCTAACACCTGATACTAACAGTAAGTAGAGCCAACACCTGATACTAACAGTAAGTGGAGCTAACACCTGATCTAACACCTGATACTAACAGTAAGTAGAGCTAACACCTGATCTAACACCTGATACTAACAGTAAGTAGAGCTAACACCTGATACTAACACATGATACTAACGGTAAATAGAAACACCTTATTGACGTACTAACATTAAGTACCTACTATTTGCTCTTTACACATATTAGCCTACATTACATTTCTCATGACCGTCTCCCTCATGTGGCCCTCATGTCTACACGCTGAGGTAGTCCTCTTCACCCCATCGGTGTCTGTCTGTCCTGGTCACTTCAATGCCAGACGCACTACTACCCTACACGGGCCAGCGTCGACTCCGCATTACACTGGACGAATCCAACCCAGTAAAAGTCCTACCAAAATACCCAATAAAAACTGGCCGTCTCCAGACGAATCTACTGGTTTGTTTTGTTTTAAACATTTTCAAAGAAATTCGGAACAAGCTCACGAATAGTCAATGTACCCTGTTACCGCAACTGGCATGGGGTACAATGGTTAATATGTCGTAAACATGAAGTACCGTTATAAATCAACATTTTGGCTAGATGGTGCAAAGAACGTAAAGAGTTCAGGAAACGATTCTTCCTGGCTAGCCTATTTATACACGCACAAAGACGTAATTTTGATGGCTCAACCATTATGTATACAAGATGTTTATTTACTTTTATTAAACACACATACACCTGATGAAGCATATATACACGAAAACACCTGTTAAAAATTTAGTCGTGTAGTCATCCCAAAAATCAATGACTGTTGTCATTCTGTTTCACCCAAACAGAAACTGTACTGTAAGGTAGCACCTCCCAACTATATGTACCCCAAAGGTGGGGCACACAGACGTTATTTTGGGTCCCTGGATGCTTACTGAAAAAACGATATTCAAACGCGTTTAATTAACTAGTGGAAACGTGCTAAAGGTCATAAGTCACTGTTTGAATGACATTCCGTCAAAGATTGTGAAAATGTTACCACAGATCTCATTTGTTCACGGGTATCATTCTTGAAGTCAGAATCTCCTCAAGCGTTTGGTCGGATTGCGAGTCATACTAGGGTACCGGGTGTCACGTTTCACGATGAAACATTGGATTAGGAACGGTTAGGATCATACCTTGGCGAAATTCACGTGTAACTTGGTTGACCCGCAGTCCGGGCAAAGGTCCTTGGTCACGGCAACTTTCTGAGCGTTCTCGAAGATGTTTATGACCACGTTACATCTAGTGCATAGAATCGAAAGGTGAAAGGTCAATAAAACCCCGAATGAAATCACGGCAGCAAAATATGACACGACAGAAAAACTGTTTTGTATTCAAAAGAGTTGCAAAATACATTTTAAAACGTGAGAGAAAAATGAGGTAACACCTTTTGAGACTAATTGAATTTATTCGTAAACAAGCTTTTGCATATATGTAATATGCTTTTTCAGGCTTAATCAATTGAATTTCATTCGATAAGCCTGATGAAGCATAAAGAATAAATTTAATTAGTCTCGAAAGGTGTTACCTTTTTTTCCTCTTACTTTACAAGACTAAGCTACTTATATCATACATTTTAAAATGTGGGGTATGTCTGGAGTAACAAATGTTTCATACAAAATGTTTCAAATATAAGATGGTGTTTTTATGAAACAAACGATGACCTAATTTGTGGTAAGTGACCTACTTGTTGCAGATTAGTCTCCACTTGGGTGCTGATGATTGGTCGAGCACGAGGATTCCTGGGTCACACTCGACGCACTCACTGACCCCGGTCTGCGGGAGGGCGTGGCTACAGGAGGGATGGGTACACTCATTGCATCCCACACCCTTCCTCATTTCGCGGAATGGGGGGTTGTTTGAGCAGTACGGACACACGGGGAAACTCTGGCATTGTTGTCAAATAAATACAATAAAGTAAATACAACCATTGACCTCGGTAAAATTCACATCTATCAACAGCGACTTGAAACATTAGAAAAATTTTCTTCAGCACGGTGTATAAATATGTTCTGACATAATCAGTTTAGTGACAAGCATCAAACATCTAATGTAATCCACTCTAACACCTGGTCACCATGCAAACTGCAGTGACTCGGATAAGCATGTCAACACAGTGAATGTAGTGGTGATAGTGATGATGGTGATGAAGGTGACAGTGATGGTGATTGTGGTGGTGATGGTGGCAGGTGTGGTGATGATAGTGATTGTGGGCTAAGGGATAGTGAAGAGGGCTAAGGGATAGTGAAGAGGGCTAAGGTGAGCGCCATTGCTCCTGCCCAATTCATGTTTCAAACTTTCTTTGAAATAAAAATATTATAAAACAAAACAAAACGAAAAAACCCTGGAACCAGGCACTTAAAGTAGACGCAAAATGGAGGGAGGAAGAAAGGGTATTAAGCATTAAGTGATGTCATACGTACATTACGTTCCTATATTTTCACATTTACGAAATGTCGCGAATGTTCGATTTAACTGATCCAGTTCGAATCTTTTCAGCACTTCCTGTGAGTTCAATGCATCTTGCTTGATTTTATGCTCGCTATTATCTTTGTGAGCTTTATGTTCTCGTTTGTGAGTCTGTTGTAATGTACATTATGTAATTTAGGTTTTGATGCATGATTTAGTCTCGGTATTATGCTAAAGCACTCATCTTTGTTGAGGTTTGCCACAAATTTCCACCTTGTATTTCTCTCATTATTTGTTTTTTCTTATGGACTTAGATGATGATGGTGACTTACGGTGATATATTTTGTCTCAACCTTTTATGACATACGGAAAGGCTCAATGTAATTTATACAGGGAAGACAATATTAGACAGATATTTTATACTATGGATATGAACATTTAAATATGGGTGTGTTAGAATATTTTCTCTTATGTCAGAAATAGGCAGACTGTGGTGGAGAGTCACTCTGCAGAAACCCTTGGGATTCATAGCCCGAAGTTTAAGATTCATGATGTTCATTTTATATATATATATATGTATATATATGTGGGTTTATTATCATAAATTATTTTCAACTATATTTTGATTTATTACCATCGTACCTCTATGTTAATAATCATGGCCTGTGTCGTATCATCATGATTAATTTGGAATCATGCCTCTTTAAAACCATACGGCATTCCACATCGAGGTGTTGGTTGCCATGTTAGTCATGTCGTATTATATCGATTTACATCTGTAGGCTTTTTCGTAAGTGGTTCCCACCTCCATCTAGCATTCCAGACTGAATACAATTTACATCATCCGCCTGGCTCTCCCGCTCGTTTGTTACTTTCGCGTGACACGATGTAGTTGAAAAATGGCCGATCACCATAGCGACTATAGCGATGAAGATAATTCAAATTTGCTCGCCGCAGCTGCGAGTGTCTCGACTATATTCGTAGCAACTCTCAAAAAAATAATCGGTCAGTTTAAATGAGAGAGTATCTAAAAAATGCAGTGTAGCATGAATAGTTCCATTTATTCGTCCAATAATTTTAATTCCGATTTAGACGCCATCTTGTAACTAAGTAAAACGGGATAGGCAACGGTCACGTGCTTGACACTATTCGTTAATTGGTTGAAGATCCCGCTCCCGCTACAAGTTTCAGAACCAGACCGAAATTCAAAAACATTTCCGTTTTTGGTGCAAAATCGGAGGCGGGACCTGGAAGCGGGAACCACTTCCTAAGAAACGGATGATGTCAATGCACTATTACACGAAAAGTGAAGGTAAAACCTTATTGACTAAAATTAAGATTAGCACAAGCTTTCGTATACAAGTATACCAATGAGGCTATCTAGAGACCGTATTTGACTATTTGTTTTCATTGTATATTTGACAGAAAACTTAGTTTGGAAAATCCGCTAATTCCGCAAATATTTTGTTCCAGCATGATGGCAGATTCACGACTAAAAGGGTATGAATACGAATTTGTGGAGTCGGTCAAGGATGATCATACATGCCCCATCTGTTTCTTTCCTATTAGAGAAGCACTGCAAATTTCAAACTGCGGCCATGTCTTCTGTAAATCTTGTCTAGATTATTGGATTGGGTGTGTACTATATATCATATAAATAAATAACCCAATGTTGTGTTTTACTAGCAGTTTAAGTTTCGTTCCGAATTAAGAAGTAAATTCGAATCTTTGATCTAGTGTCGTTAAAAATATACATTACTACGTGTACAATTTATGCAATTGCTGCCATATTGTACAATTGCTTTCGGCTTGCATATAGTAAGAGAAAAAAATTGGCCACATATTCACCATACTCTACGGCATACTATTTTCGCCGGTGTAAAATAATCGCCGATTCTGCCGATGCCTCTTTTCGGCGAATTTTATTCAATTTATTTTTTTTCAATTTGTGGACCTTTTGAACGCCGCCTTAGCCCCGTACTTCGCAATCTCGATCTTTCTATCTTTACTAACGCCTTTTGTATAACGCTTTCGATGTTTTGTGCCGTTAGGGAAAGACGACTGACCGGTAACGACATCGTACACATTGGTTTCGCTTTCACTATACACTGACACAGTTTTTCAACTGTGCAGTTAGCCGCCTTTATGATTCTAACGTCTAAATCTATCAGACCGGATAAAGAGACTGCCGTACGGCCGGAATCAGAGACACTAGTTTGAAATAATTTAAGATTGTATTTATGGCGGCGACTCAACCAGGACAACGTGCAGACGAATGTGCAGACGACACAGAGAACGGCATTTACCAAACAGGAAGTAACTATTACAGTAACCAAAACAAAGATCGTAGACAGTGGAAAATGAACTTTTTTAAATTTTTTTTTTATTACAGGCGAAAAAAGATCGGCGAATTTACCTAAATTTCGATGTAGGCGAAATATATAATCGGCGAAAATAATATGCCGTACAGTATTCCACATTATTTTATGTGGGTACCATGACACTGTGACTCATTCCTCAACAGATCACTGTGACTTTCAACCTGCATATTTCATAGGTTTATTCGATGAATATGTCCCGTTGACTTGAAAACAAGTGTTTTATTAGCTGACTGGAGCTTGTGCTCAGTAAGCTTTTCTGATTGGGCTTCGTCCATCGTCTGTCTGTTCCTCTATACAATTACTTCATTAGTGATGTCATAGTTAATGGGTGAATCTCGATTCACCGCCGGATCTCTATAAACCGATTGGGAAATCACGCAACGGTCAATTGCTAACAAATTGTCAAAGTAATGCAACTTTTGTAGACACAAAACTTTGTATCAAATGTCACTGTTAAGTCCGTAAACTCATTATTCAATGCTAAATGTTGTTTTCACCATTTTAACTACTGTTGTAACGAATATTGATACTATTATCTGGGTACTCGTTGACCGATCACGAGCGGGTACCCGAGTACTCGTTATTAATTGTAGACATGTGGAATAGCTTCCAAAAACGGCTTCCTAATACGCCCAACTTTATTTGTCGCAACTTAATTCAATATCTTATTGATAAAAAGACAAAAATATATCCTATAAATTGTAAATTTTTTGGCATAATAAATCTAATTCTTTAAGTTTTGTCAAAAACTCGTTTGACAGTAGCATTAGTAGTCGCCATCATAGTTGATTTGCTGCTCAGGTCAAAGATGGTCGTGGTGCATTCGAATAAAGGTGAATTGTGATATTTGGGGAAGCGCAGATTGTGATTGAAAAAAAATTGGTATTTGCTATTAATCACTAATAAAATGATGAATTAGTAAGTTAAAACAAAAGAATGTGTATTTGTAAGCTAATGGAGGTTTCTGGGTGTCATGGAAACATAGACGTACCGTGACAGGACCTGTTAATTTCCCTTACCTAGCAACTGTTGAAATGGCGAAATCATCGTAATGTCAACACGCCATTTCATTTTGTATACTACAATATTTTTTATTATTGGAATTATTGCACAATTGACAAATGTAATTATCAGGGGTTGATTGCTTTGGTACAGATTTTCCATTATTTTGTGGTTATAGAAGTCATTTCATAATGTTTTCCCTGATAGTTCAATGTTAATTCTGGTAAAACAGCGATACCCGTATTACCCGAGTATCTGACAAAATTACCCGAGGAGTTATGTCCCCGAGTGTTACCTGGGTGCCCGAGTACTCGTGTCAACACTAATTTTAATGTCATGTGACTAGCTATGCCAAGGAGTCACTAAAAAACAATGGTTTCAGTTTGAGCGCAAGCGTGCACGTAAGTCGCTGTGTGTGTATGAAAAATAATAAAGGAAACAAGAACATTTGTATAGGTAATTTACGCGGATTTAAATAGTTGTACGCAACATGAGTGAATCAGTAAATCGGACTAATTTTTTGGTACATCCATTCAATATTTGTTATTTGGTTTTACATTGTTATTACTGACAAGGGAGACTACTAGAGCGCAATGATGTGGAAAGGCCAAAATTGACATTTTAGCTTACAAGGAACGTTGGTAAACATTAAACAACATTGACAACTGTATTGTTTGCAAAATTTACTTTAGTTTATCAAAAATTACCATTATATCATTAATTTCATCATTAGTAATAGTAATCAAACCTTAGTTGAAGCAACAAAATGGCATTGAAAATTGGTCTACCATTAATTATTCATCCTTTTAGATTGGCATTTTTTTAAATAACGTTAAATACAGGTAGCCGATTTAAACCGGTTTGACGGAGGAAGATGACTTATCGAATGATATTGATGAACATTGGCAGCTCAAGAAATTTATACTAAATGTCCAGACAAAACGGAGTCACTCTGGATTATTAATATAACATGAAGAGATACACCTTAAAAGGAAATATAAAAGGAAGTTATATGATCACTAAATGCAATGTGATGATATAGTGTGAGAGGTAGAGAGAACCAGGTTCAACTGGACATAAATAGGATAATGATTGGCTCTAGTCAATAAAAATAAGTAGTAAACTGGGCAGCTTGTTTAAGAAACACATAAGCGACTGGCTAAATGGTCAAGGTCAAGATCAAATATTTTTTTCAACACAATCTTTAAAACACATTTGTCCAAAAAATATATATGTACACAGAATCTGGTAATATAGCGTCAACATAAGCATATTTATGAGGAAATAATTACGTGTCGAAAGGAGGTGCACGAAGTCTCGGACTTATTGAATGCACCCCCGTTGCTGCTAGAAAAACATTACTAGTAAAGTTGTATCCGTGATTATAACATACAGTATTGATAATAATAATCATAATAATATGATAGGATAAAAGGTAAATGAGGATGAAGAAATATGTATAAAGCGAACCGTGAACACTTCAATTGAATAATCAGATATGCAATGGAATTGGAGTAGATCTATGTAAATACTTATTTACAATATTTACAGAATATATATACAGTATATACAATATGTACATGTAGCCTATATACACAGTACTAATAGCTAACATGTTTTATTATGTCAAGTTATTATAAAACTTGCAATATTTTATAATTGAACTTCATTATTGTTAATTGCAGCATAAAATCAAATTTGCATGGAAGTAAATACGGTTTTATATTGTATTTGAAGCTGTTGAAAGTATGATACATTTTAAATTTAATATCCAAGATATACCACATTTTGACACCAACACATGACATACAATAAGATTTCAATGTAGACCTATGGTATTTGACATCAAAACAATAGTGGGAGCTTTTAGTGACTGATTGCTTAATATTAAAATACTTCAAAATACGTAATGAAAAAATCGCCCTCAAACACTTTTTAATTTAACAAGTTTTTAATTTTACCAAGTTGTCAAATGTCAGCAATTTTAATTTATTAAAGAGTGGAGCAGAATGTGTTTCTCTGGGTACATTTTCAATAACTCTAATTTCCTTTCTCTGCATAGTGCATAATTTATTTAATCGTGTCTGATATGTGTTTCCCCAAATTTCGTTGCAATAATTTAAATACGGCAATAACAAAGAACAATATAAAGTACCTAATGCAGGTTGATGCAGTAAATGTCTCACTTTGTACATAATAAACTTTTAGACACTTTGTTTTTGACATGTTTTATATGGTCAACCCAAGAAAGTGCGTGATCAATTATAACACCAAGAAATTTAGCTTGATAAACACGTTCTATGCTAAAACCATCTATGTCTATACTTCAATCTTTATTAATTGTTTTATTACAAAATATCATATAATTGGTTTTGTTGACTTTAAACCAGACATGTATTTTACTGAGTTCATTGCCAACAGGTTTACACAATACGATGTTTGTCCCAGTTTGAAATATGTTAGTGTCATCAGCAAAAAAAGTATGAAATTATTCACATTAGAAATATTACGCAAATCATTGATGAACAAAATAAAAGGGCGGGACCTAGTATTGAGCCTTGTGGCACACCAGACACAGTATCAACTACATGAGATTCAACATTATTATATAGTACATATTGTTTATGACTAGTAAGATAGCTTTTGATCCAGGATGAGGAGATACCACGCATACCTTAGAATTCCAGTTTACTAATTAATATATCATGATTTATAGTTTCAAACGCTTTTTTAAGGTCAATAAAAACACCAACAGTATACAATGATTCATCCATAGCATTAGTTAATTCTTTTACTTAGTCCATAATAGCTAATGATGTAGACAACTTGATCCTAAAACCATATGTACAATATATTTTCATTTTCAATAAAAGCCATAAGTCTATTGTTAAACACTTTTTCTAATATCTTTGAAAATTATGACAAAAGGGAAACAGGTCGATATTTGGTAAACTGATACTTATCTCCTGATTTATGAATCGTTACAACTTTTCCAATTTTCATTGTATCAGGAAAAATACCAGTTAGAATACATCTAATACAGATATGTGACAATGGTAACGAGATATAATCAACGGTATGTTTAACAGCACACATATCAATTCCATCATGACCATATGATAACTTAGTTTGAAATGCCTTAACAATATTACAAATTTCATTCCCGTCAGTAGGGTAAAGAAACAACGATTTATTGATAGTACATTGCATATAATCAGAAAAATATTTGTTATCAGGTGCACTTATATTATTGGCAAGATTTGGACCAACATTTGCAAAAAATTCATTGAACCCATTAGTAATGTCTTTGAAGTTTGTAACAGTTTCATTATTAACAACATAAGACGATGTGACACTTTTACAGTAATCAGGTTTTATACATCTCCTCCACAAATTTTCCACATTTCTTTTACATTACAAATGAAGAGGTGAAAAAGTATACAGCAAGTATATAGAAATAGGGATTGTATAGATATGTATAGAAAACCTTGTCATCTTTATCTCTTTAGGCTGGTTGTCTCTACATATCCCTGTATTGAACATTTCCATGATTTCACATAACGTGACAGGTTCTACATAGTCTGTAAAACAGGCAATTTGAGGTATCGTTCATAGCTTAATTTTTCATCACATGGAATATTTTTAGCAAGCGATAAACCTAGATTAGCAAAGAAATTGTTAAAACCATTTGCAATTGCGTCACTATCACGCATTAATGTATTATTTCAGTAAAATTCCTTTGACTGGCTTGGTGATTGTTTATTCTTTTTTCATTATGTTGTCTTAGTTACTCTTGTTTACTCTTTTTACTCTATTTTGTGACATTTGTTTTTCTCAAGTTTTTCTGAAGTTTGATTTTGAACCGTATTGCTTGCGTTTCTAGTTCTTCAGAGCAACTATAAATTTGTAAAGTGTCTTTGATAACCATGTGTTAAAAAGGCACTATAAATTTATAAACTTTCATTTTATTTATTCATATTCACTCTGCTTAAATGCTGCTTTCTTTGTTTTTGGTTTTCTTGTTGTTTCCTAATTGTCAGGTGAGCGTCTTGAGGCCTTTTGGGCCTCTTGTTAAAAAAGAAATTCATTATCACTTAGACAAAAAAGATTGTGACTTGTTAATGAATCAATGAAGGGTTCTATAACTTTTCAGTTCTTGCTCAGAGACTGAGGCCAAATGTCCAAATGACAATGAGACCCTGATAGTGGGTAACACATTCTTGGACCGACGGCTCGATCGCGAGATCACATCCCTTAAGGTCTACTGCGAGAATCATTCCTCTGGATGCAACGAACCGATCGAACTCCGTGAATATGATGTATGTAGCTCATATTAGTCGCCTGAAAATTTTGGCCATGGATATATAAAGCATCACTTTGTATTAAATATCCATAGAAACTGTGAAGCAATCATTCTCAGACATTATTGGAAAGCGGCCTAAAACATTCTCACCATCAGTCCATTACTATTAAGTGTGGTGCTAATTTTTAGAATGTTAACTCATAGCCTAATGCTACCAATGGTAACGTAGCCCACAGCCATTTCTTTGCATAAATTTCCTGTTGTAAACAATGTTGTAGCTGACATTGCTGTGATTGGGTTAATGTTATATACAGAAGCACTGCTCGACCTGTCCTTACAAAATGGTCGATTGTCCGCTGAACTGCAGCCTGAAGGTGATGGATAGGCTGATTCCGAAACATGTCAAGTTTGATTGTGCTCGTCGCATTGTTCAGTGCGAACTCTGCGAACTAACCATGGAGCATCAACACACAGAGGTCAGTTTATCTAGAGCATCTGGCTTTGTTACTCCCTTGGTACAACTTCATGGGCCTCACAAAGATAGCTTGGTGGTTTACGCAGTAAACAGTCTTGCGGCCATTATCAGAAGTGGGAAAATCCTCTAGTAAATGTCACTCATGTGACAATGTAAATGTCTGAACAGACACTTGAAAATTCCAGCCAAAGGTTCAAAATGCTTAAAGACAACCTCACTCTATCACACACGATCATAAATCTTCCTTAGTCAATTAGTATTCCCAAATGTCAATAGCCCCCCCAGATACAATTTTCAGAGACCAATTGAAACGCAGCTACTTTGGAGAGATAAAGCTGTCACATAACCACACTGTGAGAGCTGCCAAAACTCGTCGCTCGGAATAATGCCATACCTAAACATGTGGAAGGAAAATTGATTCAAGAACGTATCCATGGCGATTCTGGATATAGTTATCAGTTGATGATACCAGGCAAAGTATTTTTCTCCATAAATCTTGGTTAACGCGCCACCAATGTGAGCCTGTGATAGCAATGCTGGGCAACCCTTTCTCTGAAGTACCTTTAGTGATATCGGACTTATAAATAATAATTTTTTGCAGGAACATGGTCAAAATTGCCTGCTCAGAGAGGTGGAATGTCGTTTTTGTCGTCGTCCTGTAATTTTTAAAGAGGTATGGGATATTATCAATCATATATACTACTCAACACTTCTTAGTGATCACCCACGTAACATTAGGATAAATATTTGTGTATAATACATAATGGACACAAATGTTATTGATTTGCTTGTTGACGAGTGAAGAGTACATGTCTCACATGTTGATCACTCAAGGCTATAGGTCGCAAATTTGTCGGGATATCGATCGAGATCGAACTTTTTTAGTAATGCGGTAATAGTGGCTGTCCTCATAGTCTGTGGAAAAGAGCAACTGCTAAAGGACAGTTAATTAATTAGACAAGATACATCAAAAGAACAGGAAAGCAGAATTTCATTACACATTTAGGAACAGGGTCGGCAGATGTTTCTTGATGATTTCGTTAATTTCATCTGCTGACACGGAGGAAAATTCAGAAAGAGTACAGGCAGGTGGGTCTGTGTGATCACAATCATTAATTAATTACATCATCAATTTTCTTGTTTTTACGTAGTTTTCTTCGTTAAGTTAGACTGGGTGTTTTCGACCATCTCGCCATGACTATAAAATTGTTAAAATGCTTAATTTCCATAAGGCAGTTATCGTGATGCTATGTAGTGACATGATACATTTATAGACGTAATCTGATCACGTTATATTTTGGTAGACGACCTTTTGATGGTAGCTTTAAATACTTTGGCAGTAGATAAACAGAGATGGAATATAATATTGAGTAAATAAATTTATAACGGAAATATGCAGTGTCATTTGATTACTGCTCCCACAGGTAAACATGTGGGTCAGTAGGTGAGGCGCAGTCTATAGCGTCGACTTCTTGTCTAAGATTCTCAACTTCTTTATGAAAAAAGTTTGAATTTCTCAGGTTGGTCGGTTTCAGGAATATTGGTTGGTAGAATGTTGTGAGAGTCTTTTTTGTTAGCTTATTGAAGCTCTGAAAGATAAGTTTTTGAGATGACAGAGGTTCGAATATTGTTTTGCTCTATTAGTAACATTTAGCATTCTAAACATGATAATTAAAATTGTTGATTGCGGATTGGTATGCGTTTTTGCTGACATTATCAGGATTCTTCCGCCACTTTCTTTCAACTAAATGACATGCATGACATGCAGTCACAATCTGACCAAGGTTCAGGTTCGTGCGGTCGTGGCTTGATAGTCACTCTTGGAGCATGTTTATCGAGAGTGTCGGAGAGCGCCCGGTTGATATTGGTTAGGAGTCCTTCAGTATCGGACTGTGGCTGCTGGGAGGCAAGGGTGTTTAAGAGGTCAGATTCAAAGTTTTCAGTGTTGATTTTCCTTTTTATGACATTGATAATTCATTTGAGGAATTATAATATTCAATTGGAATTTAAAAAAATTGATAATGCCATCAGGCGGAACTAAGGAGGAATTCAGGGCACTTTTGTCCAAAGATAAAATTTAGCTGGATAAGTAAGGACAAAAACCCTTCATCTACTCAGAAGAATCGGATCACAAGTTAGTACACAATATACTTTCATTAATTATTCGGTTATTCATGTTCTATATATATATTTTATTATGTCACTGATACTCTATTCTCAAAAACAGTTCTTGAGTGTTTTTCTTACATAATTTCAGATGGAGGCACACGAGGCCATTTGTCTGTACTATCCAACTTATTGTCTCTTTGCTCCAATAGGCTGCTCCAATAAGGTATAATCTTTATCAAATTGTTTGTACTAAAAAACTTTGTTATAATTATACTGTGAAGGTACAACTATCTTGCTCACTTTCATTCAGTGAGTTTTGGTTCTTGCATGATAATAAAGGTAATACTCAAATGTAGGTGTATAGTTTATAAAAAAGTGTCAGGCAACCTCATTGAAGGAACTTAATGATTATGGGGTTTTTATGGAACAATATTTATCCTTATGTGTGTATTTAATATCCTTTTTTATGCAAATTAACTAGTTTCAGTTACCGAATACATATATGATTTGTGACTCCATTCTTCAAGTTAGTCAATAGAAATCTTCTGGTAGTTCCTGATTTTAGTTTTGTGTGTTTTCATCTTCTTAATTTAACCCTAAAATATATATAGGAGTCAATAAGAATTCTGCCTTTTCATGGGTCTCTTCTGCAATACCTCAAATAAAACATGTTTATACAAACACTGTATATATGCACAATATTTACATTACTCGTACATTGTAAGGTAGCAATATGCATGGGTCCTTTTTGTAAATCGAGACAGTCAATATGAATGGAAGACAGTGTTTAAAGGAAATACACGATGTGTGATACTTATTAAATATATTCCCTTTTTAAGTGACAGAATTTGACTAAAAAATTAACATAGTGTTACTGATTGTAATTATCGGAATGGTCAGGTCTATTGACTCACAATATCAGAATGGGTAATGAAAAGGCAAACATGCAAAATATAATCGAGTTATAATTAGGATACATAGAGGTGTGGGTTGCCGTGTTAGCCATGTCGTAAATACGAAAATACAAAGGTAAGCACCTGATGAAGTATACTTGATATACGAAAGTTTGTGTTAATCCTTATACAGTTAGTCAACAAGGTGTTACCTTTGTATTTTTGTAATGGGTATTGTCGGGTCACTTTAGCCTCTTGTCTTGTTTTAGTGTCGGAATGGGTATTGTCGGGTCTCTTTGGCCTCTTCTCTTGTTTTAGTGTCGTATGGATATTGTCGGGTCTCTTTTGCCTCTTATTTATATCTTTAAATATTTTTTATCTCTTTTTTATCCCTTTTTATCTCTTTTTTATCCCTTTTTATCTCTTTTTTATCACTTTTTATGTCTTTAACTCTTTTTATCTCTTTTCCCCTCTTTTTTCTTTCTTTTTTTCAGGTGAGCGTCTTGAGGCCTCTTGGGCCTCTTGTTTCTACTTTGATTTCGCTGGAACTTTTTTATATTATAGTATAATTTATCAAATATAATAAATAAGAGCGAGAATAATAAAGTCCCTCTGGTATATACGCTTAATGAACGCGATGGTACCTAGTTGATGGTTATTCTCGTTTTTATTGAGTCATGCTTTGATATCCTTGTAAACCAGCGATTTTGTCATATTATTTTATTAATCATCAATTACAGGGACTTTCATTAAGGCAATCTAACAATATATACATGCCTGATGGTCACTCTATAACTACCACTATTATATCATTTACAATAATAAAACATACAAAACAATATTGCACAATATACATGGATATCTTGAGTTATATGAATATCGGGTGACTAAACATGAAATAGAGAACTTTTGATAAGTAAGATGAATGAAATAGATTTTTTCTTATAAGGTTTGAAGAAAAATGGAACCAAACAGCATATCCCGGTGATACCATTTAGTTCTATATTGATTTTGGTGTACTGTCTTAGTATTTTCAGGCTATTATATCTTCTATGAATAGATTCTTAAAATAGATTAATTTTAAGTTTCACTGTTTCGTGCTAAATATATGATACTTTTACTCGTTACATACCATTATAGCTTCTATTTATTTTTTTTGTGTATACCATGTTGTATTACCATTGTAAAGTGTAGCTGATAGCTAGTTAATAATAATAATAACGATGACGACGACCCCCATCGGGAGGCAGGTTATTAAATGTCCTGGGCCACACATTGACCTACTATTTTATTTATCTTTGTTACATGAGCGTTGACTTCACTGTGAAAGTGCAGGCTGTATTGAAAAGAGGAGTTAACTGGTGAGACAAAGTCATTCTCTAGACACTATGGAGACATGTTATTGTATAACTGGATAAAATTGCAGAGGTAAAAGTAGTGGCACTGGTTGGAGAGGGGAGGAATATTCAAGGGAGTTATAACCTTCATTAGTATTTGTAAGTGCAGGGCAGTGGGCTACAGTTTCCATACATGTGTTCTGTAATCTCCTAAGAATAAAATTATTTTTTAATGGACATATTGAAGAAGTTTCGACTGGTCTATTCTAAATGTGGATGAATTATAGATGTATAATGTGAAATTGCCGTTTTCTTATCTAGGTATTTACGGTTTTGATCGCCAAACAACGGTTAAAATTTGACATTATATTTCATCAATATGAATGTTCCAGTTGAGATGTGGAGCAATGTGAATCCTTAGGTATTTCAGACTAGTGGTAAAGAAAGCTTTGTCACCATAGACAATTACTGAATTATGGTTTGATTAATTAATACACCTATTTGAGATGACTATGGTAGGGGAGAGCGGGGATGGTTCGTCCACATTTTTACATTTTTCGCCATAGCGTCATCAAATATAAAGTTATCGATACCATCCTTTCTTGTCGTTGTTTGTTATTTATTCGCCATTGTATTCATTGTGTTTATTTTGTGTTTCAACCATTTTTAGCTCATCTGAGCTTACGCTCGGTGAGCTTTTCCGATCGGAGTTCGTTCGTCGTCCATTCATCCATCCATCCATCCGTCCGATGTTAACATTTTCTTAAAAAAATCTTCTCAAAAACCGCTTATCGCAGAGGTCTGCCATTTGGCAGATATTGTCGTAGGGATGGTC
>WURV02159223.1:0-15919 GCA_011762755.2 Epimenia babai | reverse complement strand
AAAGTTAAAAAAACAAGAGACCAAAGAGGCCACAAGACGCCCCCCCCCCCCCCCCCCCGAAAAAAGAGAGAAAAAGACAATACAAGAGGCCGAGGAGGCCACCTTGATAACAAGGAGACTGCCTGACATCAAAAACAAGAGGCCAAAAAGGCCTGACAATACTCATTACGACACTGAAACAAGAAAATACAGATTTGTAGAAAACCCTGTATTTGGCCAAGGAGGCAATCTTGATTTTAGAACAAGAAGACAACAAGGAGACTGCCTGTCATCAGGAACAAAAGGCCAAAGAGACCAGAAAATACTCATTACGACACTGAAACAAGAAAATACAAATTTGCGGAAAAAAACATAGGCTTAAATCACGTCTAATGGTCTCAATAGATATGTCCTCAACAAATCCGAATGAGACCTACATAGACATAGACAATATCTGCCAAATGGCAGACCCCTGCGATAAGCGTTTCTTGAGAAAAAAATACGAACATCGGCAGAAGTTACTTCCCCTAGCAGCGATGACGATACCATGAACAAATCTAGAAGAGACGAACCATGGGACAACATCTGCCAAATGGCAGACCTCTGCGATAAGCGGTCATTGAGATTTTTTAACAAAATGTTAATATCGGGGGATGGATGGGTGGATGGATAGATGGATGGATGAATTGATGGGTGGATGGATAGATGGATGGATGAATGGATGGGTGGATGGGTGGATGCATGGATGGATAGATGGATAGATGGATGGATGGGTGGATGGATGGATGGATGGGTGGATGAATGGATGGGTGGATGGGTGGATGAATGGATGAATGGATGGGTGGATGGGTGGATGGATGGGTGGACGACGGACAAAATCCGATCAGAAAAGCTCAGGTGAGCTAAAAGCGAAACACTGACATCGTCTGTCGATATGTACGCAATGACATGTCGATATCGACGCACTGGAATTAAGGGTGTAAAACGACAGCGCGTCTCACCTCGTTTTCGCTGTTGTCATTATGATGTATATATTCGGGTTTTTGTACCGTATTCATTCATTTAGACGATACATGAGAACGTAACATTATATTTTAACATTTTTTACATCATTTTGGACTAGACTGAGATTAATAGCTCGCCTTTTATATCTTGTATTTAACAAAATAATTAACACTGCATCCCGCACCCATGAGTCATTTGCCACCACAGCAAATCAGATGTGCCACCATTTAGAGAAACCACGGCTACTTGGAATTCTTATGTAAAATACAATGAAATATTGATTAGTATTACTTATTAAACACTTCGGGATATACGAACGACGATTACATGCACGACGATTTCACCCTCATCAGTGATATCGAATGACTCCGCATGCGGATTTAGTCACAAACAACAAATTAGCTTACTAACTTCCTTTTGTAAACGCGTGAGTCGACTAACACGACACCCTTAGTGACCCCGGTACATATTCGGTTCCTCGCCATAATCATAATATCTCGTGTAAATACATTCTCCGAATATGGCGCGAACGCTTTCAAACGTAAGGAGCAGATCAAAGGGAGCGAATCCTTTGTGGAGGAAAGACACATTCTTTTTGGGTACACGAAAGCCGAGCGGTGCTTGTGAGGGAAACAAGTAACGACTTAATTGTAGAGAGTAAAGAAGGCTTTGAAGGGCGGACATCAAAGCTTTCGTTAATTACTGTAGCTGTTGGATGTCGTTTGTAGTTGTACCATTGATCTCTTGAGATGAAATGTTAGATTGGCAAATAGAGATATGGTCGGATTTTTGAGCATGCCTTAAGTTGTCTGGATGCGATTCTGACGAGCGATTAAAGATAAATATGGATTTTGGTGACACCTGTTGTTATGATTGTCTAAGAGCTGTATAGAGACATGTGTGTTTATTGAGTATTGTGAATGCCGACAATAAATGCTTTAGAATTCTTCTCGTGGTGGTTTCGAAAACAGATGCACGATCGTTCACTATTCACGTGGCTCCTCTCATTGAAAAGGTGAGACCCTATCGGTCTCAAATCCAGTTTTACTATGCAAGTTGATCTTTGGGATTTCATAGCTTCCATGTTTCTCCTGATATTTCCCTTTTTATAGTTCATAGTCAACCCCAACAATCCTTGACAATCCTCCCTCTCTCCGTACGTGCGTGTGTGCGCGCGCGTGCGTGCGTGTGTGTGTGCGCGCGTGCAATGACAGCCCGATCTCAATTGGATATGATGTTGATATTCACAAAACATTACATTTATGAGGTGTATATTTAGCTGCACAAACCGTTACAAATCCAGGAAGACTTACAGATCACGCACAGTCAAGAGAGAGGTGACATTAACAGAGTGAGTAATGGATGACGGAAGGAAAAAGGAAGCTAAAGCGGCCAAATGACATCGGCAAGTGTAGTGCATCAGATAACATTCTCTGTGATGCGCAAAGAAGCGATAAGACAAACTGAGACGTGATGAGTCCGACAGACACACACGATGCGTGACTTTAACCATAGCCGGGATCATGACCTTTTCTGACCTTGGGCCAATGCTCCGACGACATGTATCTGCGCATGCGCGCCCACCTCGTGTGACAGCTCCGTTCATCAAAACAATGCCAACCTCCTGAAATCACGAGAAAATAGACAAATTCTTATTCAGGATTAGGTAATATAGGGTAATACAAGTATAATAATATCAATATGATTACAACCTGTACGTTCATTTTTACAAATCTCGCTGTTCATACACAACAGTAGCCAATATCGTTATATCCAGCGATTCTTACAGCCCCCCCCCCCCGACATCGCGGATTGCTCGCCATTATGTCTATAATACAAGACATGTAAGGGTAAAACTGTTTTTTATGACCTGACAATCAATAACACCTGCTCTGTTAATCTTGATATCATTTTATCAAAAAGATGATACCTTGGTATACCTTGATATGGCTAACACAACTTATGTCCTATGTCCTCCCGTGCAGGGTCTATACAAATTTTAGTATAATTTAATTATTATTTACCTTCTAAGAATACAATCCACTTATTGCTCCCTGATGACTTTCTGATGTAATACCTGTAAGAAGAAACATACTAATCATGTGTGGCGTGAAAAATGTACGGTAGTTTGCTTCCTACATCCGCGACAGCAGAACGAGATGTCAACCAAACCCAAGATGGAGTCATATTCATCAACCTCCACGACAATTGTCATGGATGACATTGCGATCAAATTGTTGACGGGGGAGAGGACACGATATGATGATTCTCACACACACAGTATAACAGTTCGGCAAATGAGATGATTCGGTTAATAAGATAGTTAGGTTCATAAGATAGGTATGTAAATAGGATAGCTCGGTTGATAGGATAGTTCGGTTGATAGGATAGTTCGGTTGATAGGATAGTTCGGTTGATAGGATAATTAGGTTGATAGGATAGTTCGGTTGATAGGATAATTAGGTTGATAGGATAGTTCGCTTAAAATAATAGTTTGGTGAGTAGCGTAGTTCGGTTAGTAAAAGAAATCGGTTGAGGTACCGCTTACTTAATAGGATATATCGGTTAATAGAACAGCTCGGTTAACAAGATGAGTCGGTTGATAGAAAGTCGTGAACTACGTGGTCGTATTTTATTAAAACGTCTGTTAACTTCTTTAAGAACGATGTCTCAATTTTGGTCAAAGCAAGGCAATTATACTGATTCGTTAGTTACTACGAAGTTACTAGTTACTTGTCCTATTACATCGTTACAGGGTCTGGCTGATTGGGTGGGGCCTGTCTGTCGTGGCGTTTCCCACTCCGCTACTTGATCTTTTCATAGTAAATCATTATGACCCAGTAGATATTTTCCCATTACTGATGGGAGAGGCCGAAACCGAGCGGATGCACGTACCCGAATCTAATTGAAGCGTATCTAAAGTTGTAATAAATCCAAAGTGACGTCAGATACGCCACTTGGATTAGCTGTCGATCGGAATTGGAGACCAGTAGGGTAAAGATCGATTATTACGAACACCGCAGAATCGAGCGGTAGGTAGAGCAGTTGGTAGAGCACCAGACCGGTTATCTGGGGGTCGTGGGTTCGAGTCCCATCAGGGGTATAGGTTTTTTACTGTGCATTTCTCTCCACCGCAGAATCGGTGTTTCGCACCACGGTTAATTAAATACCGTGACGAATGGAGCTGGGGCCAACGATAATCGTAATGACCACGGTCCGGACTTTGTAAAGATCCAATGACCACCTAAGCCGCGCAAGCGCATCAATCATCACTGATTCGCACATGCGTACAAAGGTATATGAACGTACATAGGTATGTACGTAACGACAAACAGTCACCGCAATGTATCGGGTAATGTCCGAAACGACGAGCTCTACATTTTCCATCTAGACTCCCTCATTTGTATAAATCCTTAGCACTTTGTTGTGACACAATTATATTGCTATAGTAATGTGGTCTAGTTTTTCTAATCAATGACCGCGTAATATAATGATAACCATCAAAGTTTTGACGGAGGAGAAATAAGTGAATCGACCGAAAATAGACGTTTTAACGACTAACTTTGCAACTGTACTGTATTGTACATCTAACGAGAAAATAAATAAGCATGGCATTCAGTTTGCTCAATACCCACGTGACCTCTTCGTCCCTCGTCCTGTTATAACAAAATAGAGATGTATCGAGACTGTCAGATCGCTCTCAACGTTCTCAAACGGCCACCGTCGTCATTTCACCCGATTCAAAACGTCATGTCGAGATACCTGCATTGTGTCGATCTTACGCGACCGCCCTATAAGACCCCACCCCATCCCTCAAAACCGTCATATGAATCCACCTCTCGCGCTAACCCATGAAACGTACCAATGAGACTTTACCTCAGCACGACCTGTGATATTCAATATAACATTGATAACACATTGGATCATTAATCCATGGCTTAATAAACCTCTCTAGACGTTGCACCTGACAAAGTGTCATATAGCCTCTGGGCACCAGTATAACCTGTGTCCTGTGTAACTAGGTATTAGATGACCGCCACGGTGGAATTGCCTCCATACATACGTATAGAGTACATAAAAAGTATAGCTTCCTCGAAATACCTACCCCAGCGTATATTTGATTTATGTCTAATTGTAGATATCGGAATGCAACAAAAATAAACATATCTGTTGGCTGCCAAAAGGCCAGGCAAATAAAAGGATTGATATGAGCGTGTCTAGCTTTGAAGACGATCGCGAAATGATAATCTCACGAATTCGTCTCTCTATAGCTGCATCGCGATCGGCGAGATTAAAGCTAATGATGATTTCGAGATCAAACGCGACGCTCGGTGTTTATGTGTAAATGTCGGATTTATTACTGAGGTGTTGTTGTTTGTAACCACCTGCTCCGTTGATTACACAAACGTTTACGATCTTTGCTTATCGAAGCAAACCGTTGTGTAGATCGGGTAAACAAGGCGTACTTCTCGTATTGTTTCGCGATATCTGTGAAGGGTGGTCGTGCATATGTGTTTACCACAGAAACACTAGAGCTTTGATGGAATTAACGCATGCGCCGATCGTTCCATCGGATTAGATTATTTTTGTAATCAATAAACAAATTTTATACGTAATAGCAAGTTTGGTATAGCGTTCAAAGCGAAGATAGAAAGCTTTTCATCTTCTTGGGTGGTCCGCGACGAAATCGATGATAAAATTAATACATGATATTGTATGTAGTTTTACACAAAAATAAACAGAAATGCTACGTTGCATTCGAACTGAGATGACATACGATTGGTCAGTTATACTGCTAGGGTCTTACCAATACAGGCAGATTTTCCTGTTCGTATACAGGTTTTTGGAATCACTTCTCACATGCGTTAAGCAGACATCTTATTAACATTCAGTTAATAAGTTCATCATACGTGATGTCTTCCTCCTTTGCATTAGCTGATCTGTTCATGATTCGCATACAGGGGGTGATAACTCCATTTACGCACAACGAAACATACTAAAAAGACCTTTATGAAATGTCCCCTGTCAAGACTCATATCGATGTATCGATCAAAGCTAATAATGCATTTTTTAAAGATTGTCGCGGAGAAGATTCAATAACTGAACCGAACGAAGTCGAATCTCAGTGGACTGACAAAGTTGACATATTTAATGGCGATTGAACAAAAACAAAACAAAACAAAAGTCTAAAAAGTTTGTTACCAAAGTTTGGTGAACAATGACCGTGAAATGTAAGGATTTGACATGCATTAATTATAAATCTGCATGACAGTAACATTTCTATTATTGGAAAAATAATTCATCGCATAACGAAAAAACGAATTCTATCGTTGCGTGTCGCGATGTCCTTCTTGGCGTGATAAAAAGCGCCATCTGTAAGTCGCGACGCATCGCGTAACGCACGAAGGAGTTTACCACCGTAGCTCAGGCTGGTCATTTGAAGGTCGTAGCTTCGAGCATCACTGTAAGCTAAGAGATTTCCTCCGTGTACATGCCTGGCATCACATCTACCGTAGTTTACGACTGACGGGCGGAGCGGTAGTCAGTATATCACGCCTAATAGCGATAATCGATGTATTACTACACGGACTCGTCACGCAGTAACTATGCCGGCATGTTGTTATGCTCATCAAAAATGTGGCGATAGTTTCCCAGATATATCAGACAAAATTTAAATCTTCACTGCGGTTTCTAGAAATAGTTTTACATACTCGCTGACCCAATACTTCCCAAAATGTTCGCGCATTAACTGTACACAATCGCGTGAGTGAATAGTGAATCACATGACTTCTAGATCGTTATCTCTACGCCGGCATTTGCATTATGATTATTAATCTTTTCTATAGTAGATCAATAAGGAGAGTCATCTCCCAAATATGATCGAGATACAGGTGTGAAAGTCTGTCTAATGGCGAAAGCGATATGGTAACAGTTAGGGCTGTGCGAATCATTCTACGTGGATATACTCGGTCGAGTGGGCGCGTATGCCTTCGCCGCGTAGTAATCTCCCGCCAACCCAGCTGGCCATTTCGCTACGCCCTTTGCGGTTACGTGTGGATGAATGCATGCTTTCGCAACTCCACCCTGTCCCTCCGACGGGGAATGACTGGTGATTCGATATCAAGAGCAACAGGGTGTAGGGATATTATCTATACAAATGACTGCCTTGCCAAGAAATATCAGATACAACACAGATAGCAGATCGGGTATGAATGACGAAATAAATGCCTACGACTAAGTTTAATGTCACCCGGTTCCTTAATTAATTAACATCGTTATCTAATGCCATTCTATTCCTCAATCAACATCATCGTTTAATGTCACCCTTGTGTTAATTAACATCGTTATTGAATGTCACCGTATACCTTAATCAGCATCATCGTTTAATGTCACCCTTGTGTTAATCAACATCGTTATTGAATGTCACCGTATACCTTAATCAGCATCATCGTTTAATGTCACACTTGTGTTAATTAACATATTTTTATCTAATGTCACTCTATTTCTTAATTAACATAATCGTCTAATGTCACCCGGTCCTTCTAACGTCAACCAGCTCCACCGT
Organism: Epimenia babai; assembly: GCA_011762755.2. Taxonomy (NCBI): domain Eukaryota; kingdom Metazoa; phylum Mollusca; class Solenogastres; order Cavibelonia; family Epimeniidae; genus Epimenia; species Epimenia babai. Next base: position 8,370 of record WURV02159223.1, on the reverse strand, counting down.
TAGTTGACATCGTCATCTAATATCACGTGGCTTTGTAGTCAATATCATCCAATGTTACTCGAGGCCTTTATTTTTCGCTGTCATCGTCCTCGTCATCGTCCTCGTCATCGTCCTCGTCATCGTCACCAAGAAGTATCAGATGCAACACAGGTGGCAAATCAGGTATGAATGGCGAAATAAATGCCTACGACGACTGAGATGTCACGAGCAAACAGATGGACATGAATGTTGATTATTTTCAAGGTAAAGCCACGTGGCTAGGTCGCTGACTACATGGATATTGCCTGTCACTACTTGACCGTTTTTGCAGTAGAAAGTAGTTTAGCTAACTGTAACTGTTTCATATAGGATGAGAAAGAGATACCAAATCGACGTAGAATTGAGAAGACCCGTAGAGTATTAAGTGATGATAAAGATAAGCCGGAAACATCACATCATTTAGTGTTGAGCATGCGCATTGTTCAGGTCGTCGGCGTCGCTAGAATCCCTTAGCTAATTCTAGAATCCCTTAAAATTGCTGCAATTGTTTGAAATTAATGTATTATCTTTTTTGACTCTCTATATTCCAAGGGATACAATCTGCGAGTTTGTGGAAAGATGTCTCGAATTATTGTTCCATTCCCAAAATTTGTTTGTTTGGATATTTGTGCAGAATGTTTGGTGAGATTAGATGGGATAGTACGACATTCTCTATTAGCAAACCCCTTTACGTGCCGTCGGTTACGGTTCCTTTGTACGACTTGTGTGAATAAAACCCAGGTTTTTGAGGACGACCGGATTGCGAGAGCTTTTAATCAATTGTTTATGCATATACCTGAGAAAAGGGCAAACAGAGGGACAACAGAGGAACGACAATACCTTACATGTGTATGGGGAATCAAAGAGACCTTCACGTACGAACATCAAAGCGAAAAATGTTGTACCTGTAAGTTTTGAGTGGATACAGAATTGCATTATTTTCAAGTAGCCCATCGACTGTCTATAGCCAATATTCGCGCGACAATGCTCACGGTGTTTACGGCTGTGGGAAAATCCAGTTATTTCTTATTGCCAAAACCACATTACGGAGATGTGACGTGGAATTAGTGAAAAAAGTACCCCCTAAAAGAGTGAAGCATTATTTGTAGTTGTAGATGTTAATGCAGAATTATTCAGAATTCCCATACGATATCATGATTATTAGTGTATTTGTTAACGGTTTTGGTCGATTTTTTCGGTTCATAAAAACCCATTCACGGACTTCAGACTAAGTTCCATATTAAATATAAGGATTGGAAAAATAACAAATTTAACCTGATTAATCTCACATAAATAGATACAAACACGCTGATAGTTTTATATGTATGGCACCCTCTTGAATATATAAGTTCCATTTCCTGACTGTCGGCCTAACTGGCAATGGCGAGTTGTCAAAACAGCTAAAATAACCGTAATAATGGCGTACGTTAGTTTGGTTGAGGACTTCAATATACTTAAATGACTGTTTGAAAATTATGTTAAAACGTTATAATGGCTAAGAGTGCTCCAGAAAACACATATATACGCAGACTAGTTATTACCCGGCTCTCGTTCCGTCATTACACGTTACCGTCGTGTTCTTTATGTAAACGCGTTTCAGGTAAGGAATGTCGTGTTTACGGCAGCCGTACATCGTCTTCGTTACGTGCTGCAAGGCGATCATTAGTTGCTCCCGACTCATCGATGAAAAGTCAAACTTGGCATTACTTCCCCTTGCTCGTGCCGACACGCAATTCGATTTTGTCAGAAATGTTAAAACTATCGCTAAAATTAAGCTCATCATATCCATGTTAAATCTTGAATGCGAATGCATAAGTGTATAAGATATTGTCACACAGAGTCCAATGACACGAGTTTTAATAAAGTTGGAAGAAGGTCAACATTATATCACCGTGTATAACATATTATCTACACTTCTCTATTACTGCAGACGACTTTTGCACGGATAGTTTCTGTGGTGTGAACGTGTATACATAATCGAACTTACGATGATGAAGATTGTTGATATTGGGTATGGATATTATCCTTTTAACCACCGAATCTGCGTATTTTACCGTTTCATGTCTCACAAATGAAGTCAAATTAGGGCTACTAAACGCCGAACGACTCCATGTGCGCTGAATCAGTCTTATAATCTAACATCTATCGACTCCCACAGCCGGGTATATTCTCAGGGCATCGCGGCCTAATCAAACAAGATACAATAATAACAGACACACTTATATAACTTTTAAATAAGTTGGTATATAACCTAAATAACCTATAAATAAGTTTAGATAACTTCATAGAGCTGAACTATAAATAAAGTGAATTGAAAACACATTAAACACAGTAATAAATTACCGCGCCGTACACGCTGTAGATTTCTAAATGCTTAAATTATAACAGTTTATAACATTTAACACATTATAACATTTAAGCTGGGCTGAGCAAATTAATCTATGTAATCGCGTGACATCAAAATACACAAATATTAAAACGTTACTTTTAGGAAAATCGCTTTTATACAAACAGTTCCATATCGGAGTTTCGAGTCGCTTGATAAAAAGGCGTTTATTGGCTAAACGAACGGTACAAACAGTTGGTTATTGGTTAGCTGAAAACGTGCCAGCGGACGGCCATTCAACTTCAAAGGCTCCCGCTTGAATGGTAGCGCTGATTGTGTTCCATTCGGTCTAATCATCTAATGCGCTTCGGAGATTGATCTGGAAGTTCTTGGAGCGGTGAATTTATTTTGATAAGAATGCCGAACTCATCTGAGTTTGATTTTTGAACCGGAATTCTCGCGATCATTCTGTCCACTCGTGTTGTGTCTGCTATCCGAATAAATACAGCAGAGTATCTTGGGTTGGTGAATAACTATATAAAACAGTCACATACTCTTTTCTACAGACGAAATGGGGAATATTTATAACTGCTGATTGAAATGAAATAAAATGTTATTGATTTATAGTGCCCTTTTAACACATGGCTATCAAAGACACTTTACAAATTTATAGTTATCATGTTTAACTGGAAACACATGGAATACGGTTCTAAATCGAACATGATTCTTTATGTTGTTGTTATGACGATTGGCATATGTTGGGCGGGTACGATTCGCCACCACCGCTCTCTTCTCGCACCGTGTATTCCGGGAGTCATACAATGATGTACCCGTAAAACAGTGGAATTAGAACGACGTCATGTTCGTTCGGGGCGCGTTTGATCTGGTTAATACGACAGGGACACGGGCGATTGGGTCCATATCGTATAATACGAAAGGAAAAATAACATATTTTCCATGTTAACTAGCAATGTTGACAAAGGCGGTAAAATACCATGCGATTTTCCGTGTTAGCCATGTCGGAAAATACAAAAGGGAGTTAAACACAAAATGTAACTAACCGATATATTACCAACTAAAGTAGTCCGACCATTTTGAAATGAAATGAAATTTTATTGATTCATAGTGCCCTTTTAACGCATGGCTATCGAAGACACTTTACAAATTTATGGTTGCTATGATTAACTAGAAATACAAGGAATACAGTTCTTAGTTAGAGAGAAATGCACAGGAAAAAACCTATACCCCTGATGGGACACGAACCCACGACCCCCAGATAATCAATAGTATAGGTTTTTCCTGTGCATTTCTCTCTAACTATTTATAGAACCACACTGGCTATCCTAATTACCAGTTAATGAATCGCGAATGGACCTGAATGCTTTGTTTATTTATATTAAATTACAATCTGAGACATATGAAATTACTAATAAAATAGTCAACGAAGAGCAATAGTCACGCGATATTTATTGTAGGGGGTGGGGGTGCCCCATTTTATAATGAATGTATTATGAATAGATTATGGTATTCGTGTTTTTGATGATCGCGATAAAATCTAAAGGCAGTTACAAACGATCAATCAAAGTAAATTTCTCTCATTATTTGGTTCATTACACTAGAGATTATTATAGCCGATCTACGATATCTCAAGGGTTTTAAATACATTATCTGTGCATGTACGACATGTCTAACAATGGACACGTCAATTTAATAACTGTCGCCTGGTGGCCTCGCCGTATCCACTTTATATCAACGTCGGTGCCTTTGACGTGGATTTAGTAAATTTTTATTTACACACGGTCTTTTATGCGCGGTCTATGGGGTAAACTATTATCTGTCGGCGCTAAATAGTAGCTTATATACGAAGCATTGTTATTAAATAAACCTCACGCGAAAATCACCGATAATTGCCGAACCCGTTGACAACTTAATATGGAGATTTCGTCATTATTAATTTTTAAGTAATAACAAGTTAGTATCTAGAAATATATAATTAATATAATGACGACTTCATCCATCCCCGTTATGTATAAGGTTAAAAAAATACGACATTTTTTATAATTATTTTCTTTGTTCGTGTATTTAACGTTATATACAAGTTAGTAGTTGCAATCTGAGATGTTGATATCCTCTCGACTGCGATAATTTTATTGAAGCAGAGTTGCTACCGATGAGTATTTTTCGCATGATACACAGCGAGGATGGTTCGAACAGGAAACCGACAATACGCAACAGATTACGCCCAAATATGGATCATAATTATTGTAGAATGTAGATCGCTGGCTTAATTTACACAGCATGTCGCCGCCTTTTATGTATACAGGTAGGCAAGATCAAAGGAACGGTTTACCTACTTAAGTACAATAGATAGTTTTATCGGACATGATAAAAGTTATGCCGATCGAAATATAATTATTATCGAAGTATAACAATGTCATTTGTCGTAACGTCACGATGGACGTAACGTCACGATGGCCAGAGCGTTCTATAAACAGTTAGAGTTAGACGTCTCATTTTCGGTCTCTTTCCGAGAAGACGGGTACATGCGCGCGTCTCATCCACCGATCTACGCAAGTCGTCCACTGCGTAAGATTTTTTTCCATATGTAAATAGTTACGACTACAATAAATCCCCATTCGACTTACATGTGACAACGTCGCCGTACGATGCGCTGCATATAGGTTACAGTATATCACAGCCGACGTTTCTCACGCGATTTTTGCGTAGAAAACAGATGGCGGAAGCAGTCTAGAGATGACGTACGAGATTTTGGACGGATGGCGTGGAAGTTCAGTCCATGCGTTACGGTTAAATTTGTTTATAATATGGTGTAATTGTAGAGCGAACGTGTATTATAACATGAGCCAACAGCCCCAAGATGGTATTAGGCGACATGCTTTCCAGGCGACAGTCGGACAGCTATTTCTTAAAATTGTTCGTAAAAGCTAGCGTTGTATGTGTGTGTGTGTGTGTATGTATTTATAGGCTGATTACCGAAGTAATCGTTGTGATAGGCCATCCTGGGCCCTTATACACAGCTAACCTATTAATGTGTTTAACACAATAATCTGATTAGCCTCAGGGGTGGGGAAAAACACCTAGTGCGAAAACCCCACCGAGTCTGGGCAAACAATTGACCTTTTTCCATTCACGCCACTGGTTCTAAATGTCTACATGTGAACTACATATGTCGCACATTCCGCTAAGTCTATGATAGGTCCATGTTTATTTACAATGAGATGATGACATAGCAGGGAGCTAAGCGACATAGAGAGCACATATAGAGCATCCGAAGCACAGCAAACGTCAGAGGGAAAAAGTCCCAATAGAATCACACTGCAAGGGCTACCCAGACCACAATGGGCAATGGGGTTTAAGGCGTTTTAAGCCCGAAAAACGCCACAGTTAGTATACTGGCCACAGCGGGATTTGAACCAGGGACCCCTGGATTCAAAGTCGAACGCTCTATCCACTACGCCAGCTGCCTCCAAGCTAGCGTTGGGAAACCTATTGAGTTCCAGGCTGCAGTGCAGTAAGTAACCATCCACTCTTAATACAGGAGTGTTTCGAGAACTTGCAATTTTAAGCCAGTAACCTACGTGCGTGTTCCAGACATGGGCGAGATCGTTATAGCCTAGTGGCCCGGAAAAGTGCTCGATAAAATGCTTGAAACTTTCTTACCATTCGGCTTAAATAGCTTATATAATGACTCCCCGTGAAAACGTCACGTGATTCTCCAAAGTAACATAACCAAACTCCCCATACACACAAGACATTGGTACCACATGAGATTCCTTCATCTGCACGTCCAGATATCACCGCGCGTTCGCCCAATACAGTTTTTAATTTCGAAAGACAGTGACGTCACTTTTAACGCCGACGCAGGCAATATTCTGGTCCGTGTTTGTTTCCTGATATGGCCACCAAGGGTGATCACGCCTTTTCTATACAATACAACGGATGGAGGTACAGTCTATGGCTAGACATTCACCAATGATATTTGACGCGACACGAACGTCCGCCGCTGACATTTGGATCCTTGGACGCGGCACGAAGTTTGACTCGTCACATGTTGGAGAGAAATGCACATGAAAAACCCATTCCCCTGATGGGACCCATCATATGTATAGGTTTTTTCCTGTGCATTTCTCTCCAGCTATTTATAGAACCACATTGGCTATCTTAATTACGATCGTCACATGTTGCGCAACTAAAACAATTTTAAAATATTTCGAACCCGCTTGAATTTTAAAAAATTCTTGGATCCAAACGAACAGACAAACGCCGGCAAAAACATAAACTTGACGGAGATAGACGACTACCTTCAACCAGCCTCAATGACACTTTCTTAGACAGGTGAAAGCGTTAACAATAACACTGAAAATGTAGGAGGTGCCAATTGACATCGTCAGTCCGTGATCGAAATACGAAAGTTAATTTTTTGGGTTAAAATCAAGTGTTACTTCACATACACAACGGGTTTCTGGCCTCGCTTCCGCAATCTGTCGGTTGGAGTGAATCTCTCGCTGAAGAAATCGCATGATTCCGCAATGGGCAAATAGCCACTCTATCTTCAAAGCGCTCTGACATTTATGATTTGACAAACTCGTTCTTTGATCGAGCTATCCAGCCAGCAAGTGCATCGATAAAAGCTCTAATTGTTGTGGCAATATTTTGACGTAGCGTTTCTTTGATGTTCCATCGTTTCAGTGTAAACGCCGGCGTCCGACGGAGATGTTGTTGTTAAGATTATTCGATCTCCCTCGCCAAATCACAACTCTATGTAGTTCGCATATTTTCTTTTCGCCTGACTAATTTCTGTACTTATTTACCGTCATGTTTCGAGTAAACGTTCTATTTGTGGCGGAATGCGAACGGCGAGGAGAAAACAACAATGGTAGGCTACGATACGAACAGATTTTAGATTGAGTCGTATTTCATAAAGTATTATTGCTCAACGGAATGACACTACAAGGTGTCTGTCTGTGTTGGAAAAAGTGAAATAATTTACACCGACCTGCTAAGGCGAGCCTCGACATGAGCCAATGATCATAGATATGGGGGCTCTACATGAGGCAAGTGCTAAATAAGGGAAATAACCCAACCTTGAGGGATTGTAGCAGTAGATGTCTTTATTATGTTGGTGGTCAGGGAAATAGCTATAGAGTCGTGTGATAGTTTGCTTCATGTGGCACAGTTAATAGTTTAAAGTGGTGTAGTGGTTAGTACTAAGTGGTGCAGTAGCTACCTCAACATGGTGTAGTGGTCAGTTGTAAGTGGTGCAGTAACTACCTCTACGTGGTGTAGTGGTCAGTTCTAAGTGGTGCAGTAGCTACCTCAACATGGTGTAGTGGTCAGTTGTAAGTGGTGCAGTAACTACCTCAAAGTGGTGTAGTGGTCAGTTCTAAGTGGTGCAGTATCTAGTTACTGCTACGTGAAGTGGTAAGTTCCAAGAGCAACCTGTATGCACGAGGTTGCACGCCACATGCTCTTTAGCTTGTGGTAATATCCTCAGTATCATTGGCACCATTACTGATAAACGGATGATATGGCAATATGGAAGTAAATTTACTTATTATATTATTCACGTGTTTACTGATTCCCCGCTGTTCTCTACTGTTTTATATTGTGTTCTACTGTTCCCACTGTTCCCCCCTATTCTCTAAGGTTCTCCATGGTTCTCTGTTTCTCACTGTTGCCTGTTGTTCTCTACTGTTCTCCACGGTTCTCTACTGTTTCTCACTGTTTCACTGTTGCCTGTTGTTCTCTACTGTTCTCCACGGTTCTCTACTGTTTCTCACTGTTGCCTGTTGTTCTCTACTGTTCTCCACGGTTCTCTACTGTTTCTCACTGTTGCCTGTTGTTCTCTACTGCTCTCCACTGTTCTCTACTGTTTCTTACTGTTGCCTGTTGTTCTCTACTGTTCTCCATGGTTCTCTACTGTTTCTTACTGTTGCCTGTTGTTCTCTACTGCTCTCCACTGTTCTCTACTGTTTCTTACTGTTGCCTGTTGTTCTCTACTGTTC